>PVHY01003306.1:35506-72620 GCA_004024945.1 Uropsilus gracilis | reverse complement strand
CACTTTGCCACTTTTGGTCTTTAGTAAAAAATTGCCATAGATCTCTGAATGTTCTGAGTTAAAATAAAAATGTTCAGGTAAACATTGGTTGTGACCCTCCTACTCTCAGGAAAGACGTTCAGTTAAGATGGTGGTGTTAATTTGTTTAATGAAAGGCACAATTTTACTCTGATTGTTTGAAGATCAGTTGACCAGTAGAAGACACACCTTTGTGTTTATTCATATTAATAAGCTCTTCATTTTCTAGACTGCTTGGGGAACAAGGAATATTTCTAGTAGTCAAGTGGTCTAGCTGTGAAGAGTTGACAACCTGGAATTGCCATCATATGAGAAACTGAGTGATGGTGGTATGCACTTGAACCACTGAGTGATCTCTTTGACAGTGGATCAGTTGTTGAGCATCCCTTCCCGTTGCAGATTCACCATACGGCACATCAACAACGTTTATCATTGTACTGTAGAATATGGTGGTGATGAGAAATTTCTTTTTAATAAGGTTCCAGCAATTTAACAAGTGTAGAGAAAGGTGTGTTTATAATCTTGCTTCAAAAAGGATTTGTGATGACTGTGGATGTAACAATTCCTTTACTAGCTTGCAGAATTAATTGTCATTCCTTCCAGGAAGATCTCCAACACTTGGCTCAGCACCGGCTGGTTCACGATGACGATTGCACTGGAGCTCTGTGACAGGATCAATGTTTATGGCATGGTGCCCCCAGATTTCTGCAGGTAGGATTTATTCTGCAAGTGTAATTTTCAGCAGTATTGTGCAGGGTTTGTAAATATCTGACTCCAAATATCAAACACAAAACATGTCTAACTGTCTTCTTGAAGCAATTAATTAACATGTCCCAAGTTCTGGATCCAGAAACAACAAACAGCATTTAATTATGTGATATAAAATATTGAAAGTTTTTGTTTGTACTGCTCAAGAATTAATCCATCTTGTGGTTTCTTTATCCTCTGAATATTTATCAACCAAAAGTAATGCAATAATTGGCATAATATTAACGATGAACTAGCATTAGGAATATGAGTTTGTTCTCATTTGAAAGGAATGTGGTAATTTCTAATGAACTAAAGAGGGCAATTTCTTTGACAGGAAGCCTGTTTTCTAAAATTGAAGTACTCCTCTGAGCCTTTTTCCCTTGCCATTTCAGCAACCTCAGTTTATGCTTCTAAGACCAATAGCATAGGCATAATTATTTTCATGGATCATTTTAAAGGGACATACAAACATTTCTGTTGCCACCTTAAGTTAGCTTGTGGCCCGTGCCTAGGCAAGATTTGTTATCTACTAATATATGTACTGAGAAAGTTCAGCCTATTTGGGGAAGCCTAATTGAAAACTCTTCAGTATCTGAAAGTAGGGACACCAATAATTTCAGAAAATACCCCAATTTCCCTGCTGGTTTGCACATGGCCTCAGCCCTGATCTTCACCTAGCGAAACCTGGAGTGGGGCTTTTTAAACTTGCTCATTACAATGCATGGTTGCTTAGATGCATGGATTTTAAATCTAACAATTTAAAGGTCAAAGGCCTAGACAAACTCTACAGTTGGGAGGGTTGAAGCAAGGAGAGTACATGATCATGCTGTTGCCATTTTGTCACTTTCCTTCTACCTCTTTTAAGCCAGAGACCCAACATAGTAGTTTACATGTAAAAATTGGGTCACAAGAAGGAAGAGTATGAACAGAGCTTACTTTTGACACCTGTCTGGATATTCATCCCCAGGGATGACCTAATGTAATAAGGAAGAGTAAAGAGTCTGGAGCCAGACTACACAGGTTCAAAGTCCAGTTGAGCTATTTACCAATCTGTTGTGACCTTGAGTAAGTTGTTCAGTCTCTCTGTCTAGCTTCCTCATCATTAGAAGTTGATTTGATGATAATAATAGACTCCATGTCAAAGGGTTGTTCCTGGATTAAATAAGTTAATACATGTAAATTGCTTGGAATGGTGCCAGTACATGGCAACAGTCAGCTTGGATGCTCACTGAGCATCACTTAATTCCTCATGGCTTAATTCAATGGCCCTGCTTCCCTGGTTAACACCTTATGTGCAAAAGTAGATAGAATGATGAAAAAGAACAAGCTGCCTCCTCAAAACAACAGACTAACAAAGGCAGTGAGAGCAGCACTAATGGGCATGCAAAGAACTGTCAAAGCTGATGGTTCTATGGCAGGTATAATTATGTAATATTGCCATTAGGGCGCCAGAGAAAAAGAATGAATACATTGAAATGCTAATGACTTCAAGAGTTCAAGGAAATATTCCATTCATTATGGAAAACAAATAAAAAATCAAGTTCACCTGTCAGTTCTCTCACTCAGAGTTAGTTCATCATGACTTCATGTGCTTAGAAAGAAAACAGTTTAAGGATTTGCACTAACAAGGAAGTCAAGAAGTTTAAGCACTGTATATTGCCAACAGCTTTGGGCTACTGTTCTTCAGGCACTCTCCCAAAGGTTCAATAAGAAATCTTCCTAAGTCCTGTGCCAAAGTTCTGTCTGAGAAAGTGGAGACACGTCCTCTGGTGGAGAAAGTAGCTGGAGAGAACATTCTGCTTTCTGTCTTGGCAGTTCACGATAAGCAAGAAGGAAAATACCAGGAACAGCACAGAGTGATTCCCAGGCACCTTTTATCTTTATCTTTTATCTTCTTCTCCAGGTCATGTTGGCTGAATCACCAGCACTCTGTTCCTGAGTAATCTTAAGCCTTACTTTTCTCATCTGCAAAATGAGGATGAGACAGTAAAAACAGCAAGCAGGCCATAGTGGGCATTAAATAAGGTTATTGATATTGAGAATCTGACACTGTGCAATGCCTAGTTATTGCTCGGGAAAGTCTACTATTATCATTAATATTTTAATACATTAATATTAGTGTCATTAATATTTAACATCAGATATATATAGAAAAACTAATATAAATAGTATCCTATACACAATGGAATATTACGTATCAATTAAAAATGACAAGTTTGATTTTTTTTTTTGGTAACATGGATGTACCTAGAAGAAATCATACTGGCAGAAACAAGTCAGAAGAAAAAAGACAGAAACCAAATGGTTTCACTAATATATGGACAACCAAGCGAAAGTACACAGCTGAGGGAGGGGACCGGCTGGAGTGGCCAGGGAGGGGAGGTGGTAGGTGACGCCCAGGGATCACAATGTGTATATATATATATAATTTAAATAATAAAAACAAAAAAATAAATAGTATTCTATCTACTTGAGGAAAAGGCACCAAGAATTTTGAGGGGTTCAAAGAGTGGGGCATAGTTCTTGCTTATGATAATTATTTATATGATTATAGCTATGAAACATGCAATGAGAAGAATGGAAAATATTAGGAAAATCTGTAGAAGGGGGACCCAATGTGATTTGAAGTTCAGGGACTATCAGGGAAGACTTCCTGAAAGAAGTGGTATTTACATCAAGACCTGGAGCTAATATATTGAACTGCCAACCAACAAATAATCAGACTGTAATATAATCAGGAAAGCTTTTACTTGAGAGTAGTACTTATGCTCTGGGTCCATGACCAATGAATATCCCCCAGGTGTGTAGCATGAGGGTCATGGCAGAAGGAAATTTAAAGGATCAAAAGGGAAGTGGCCTGAGCCTGACTTATTTGTGGTCAAACTTTTTGGATTTTTTTTCCATATTAATTCCCTAGGAATTGCAAGCCCACCTTCATATTAAAAACAACAAATTGAAGGAGTGAGAATAGAAATGGCCAGGATGACAAATGACAGCCATATGTTCTTCAAAACCTGGCAGAAGCTAACTCTAAATGAGTAGAAGTCATTTGATTAGCATGCAGCCTTTCCCTTTCATGAAGTGCTCAGTCAGTGCAATAGCCTCCTGACAGCTCTTGCTAACCCTGTTCTATCTCCTTCCTCTCTAAACACCACTGTGCTGCTACATGAACCACAGATCTGACTCTCACTTATACCCATGATCAGCTCCCCCAAGCTTCCAGAGTATATTCCATGCTCTCTAGCTTCACACACAAGCCCTTTGGGAGATGGCCGCTACAGACTGCTTCTGTCTCATCTCTACTCATGCAGACTTATTTAGCTATACCAAAACTCTCACTGAGAACCTCACCCTACAGATGCCTGTCCCAGGGTTCTTAGTTTCGAATATACATCTCCTCCTAACCAGAATGATTACTACTGGATCTTTACTAAGATGTAAGTGGCTGGTATTTCATGTTTTCTGCATTTACTGATTCCAGTGCTGTTCTTAATATAAATACATGCACCATTTCATTGACTTGATGATAATCACATGAGATAAACAATTTTATCATTTCCATATGAAGCATAAAGACATGAAACAGATGACCAAGGTCATCAAGCAGATAAATGGAGCACTAGGATTTGAATTCAGGTCTACGGGGATCAAGAGCAAAAGCTCTTAACTCCTTATCCCATTGATGTAGATGAAGCAGCTTCCTCCCTTATCTCACCCCTAGCTTTCCTTTGCCCTCTTGCCTGACTCCACCTGTGCCCTCATGGGCCCTCTGCCCCACATCACTGCCTTATTCACTCTTTAATTTGTCAGTAGGATTTTTGTAGAGAAGGAGAAGGATTCAGGACTCAATCTAAGTTATGTCTTCAGCACTTGTCATGGTACTGGCTCCTAGTACACACTCGGTATTGCTGACTCAATGAATTAAAAAACCTTCCTTCCTTGGTGGTGTTGAAAGATGAATTTACATCAAGACCAAAAAGTGCCAGGTGAATAAAAATATAATTTTAAACAGCAAATTCTGCTCTCTAGGGCCCCTGGAAGGCCCAGCATCAGTTCCTCCCTGACCGACTTGGTTGCCAGTCTTCATCCTGCTTCTGTCACCAGACTCTAGGTTCACTGGTGCTCAAAAAGTTGGAGAAAATTGTTGGTCCTGAGACAGCATCAAAATATATTATTATGCAGACAGTAGAGCCTTAAATCATGCCATGTCCATACAGGAAGCCAAATCCATTCTCTCTAGATGGACCATAAATTGCAGTGAAAAGATCTGTTATCCTTGCTTTCCAAACTAAGTTATGGTGAGTATTTTTAATCTCATTTTCCATTGTAAATTATTTGTGATAATAATGGGCCGTGCATTTAAATGCTACCTAATAATCTTATTTCTGGTCCTTTTTAAGACATTACCAAGTTTACAACTCTGTTACCCATCATTTCTTGAGTATTAATTAGCAGAGTAATGACTCAGAGTGATCACTGTCATGGAACTAAATTAATATCTCATCCATAATGTGAAGGACATCTCAAAGGTATCGTGAATATCAGAGTTGATTCTGCTAGAATTATTAGCTAGCAGACATTAATAAAGCTGCCAGCTAAACGGGGAAAGTTCCTAGTTGGCAACAGCTCACCACGTAGAATCAGATGCTCACAGAGCATGGGTATGGAGTGGTTATGTGTCCATGTGGTTCGGATTTTATCAAGTGAATTTAGAATATGTTATTATATTTCTTCTTAGCTGCTCAGTTTCATCTGTCTTTGTAACTATTTGACTAACTCTTACATGTCATTGAGAGTTTTCATTACCTTCCACCTCCCTCCCGTGGGTACCACTGACTTACATGGACATGACGGTGCTGCCTGAGTTGCCCAAGTTGTGGAGGGTGGGGGTCAGGTTCAGGTCATTCATTTGGTCTTTGCTCCAGGGAGGGTAGACCATTATATGTTCTTAGTGCTCCCTGTACCCTGGATGCATGAGTATTAGCTTCCCAGCTTCCAAGGCACATAGCATTTTCCTTCCAAAAGAGCCTCTAGGGATGAGAAATAGAAGTGGTAGTATCAGGGTGACTCAGTCTTTCTCACAAGCCTAAGGCTTGCAAAGGCCTGTGTAAGAATATTCTCTCCTAGATGCTGCACAGTATCCTCAATGACTCCCAATGCAAGCCAATTTCAGAATCTAGACACTTTTTTTTAGACTAGATTTCACTATTTTTGCCCATGGAAGTATAGGCTTATGTTGCCCAGGGTATCACAGACTCAAGCAATCCCCAGCCTCAGCTTCCCAGGTAGCTGGGGTTATAGGTGCGTGACACCATGCCTAGTTAATTTGGGGGGGGGGACTAGGTCTTGCTCTGTTGCCTCAAGCAGGATTTGAACTGCAATCCCTAGCCCCAACTGCTTCATATGCTGAAGCTTACAGGCACGCACCACCATGCCCGGCTAGAGTCTAGACATTTGACAGCTATTAATTCCGCTCTATTTCTCAAACATACCTGAGTAGGACCTGGATGCCAGCCAGGTCTTGTGCCAAGAAGAGAAGTGAGTTTAGAGAGCATGTCTTGGAGCTCTGGAGAAAGGCAAAAGTGCTGTTCTTTCCTGCAGACATTTTGCAACCTCATACATAGTCCTGCCCTGACCTCAGTGAGCAGGATCAACCTGCTCACACCCAGAAATATGCAGAAATCATACCCAGAAATACCCCTATCTTCTTGATAATGGTGTGGGGTTTCTTTTCTAAGTGTTCAATGTAGTTTTAGAATGTTAAAAAATTGAACATTACAAACACCAGCTGCCATTATTGTTAGTGGGTAGACTTGTGAATTGAGCAGAGGCTTCTGCTTAGCTCCCCCACACAGAGCATGGGGCATCTCCACAGACACGTTGGGAGAATGCACCAAGGACAAGTACCCCAACCATGTGCTACCACCAACTCTGGAAACCAATGGGAACCTGGGTTTCATTACAACAGAAACTTATTGCAGGGACAGGAATTTTTCTAGGGCACAGCCTCCCTCTTCAGAGTACAGTTTCATCCAGATCTGGGTCTGGAAGCTTCAGTGATTTTTCTGTGTGTGAGTTTTCTCATTTGTCAAAAAAAGGTAGTAAGAATATATCTCTTATAAGGGTATTGTGAGGACGAATAAATCAGTCTTTGTAGAGTGTTGAGCACTCTGGGGTTAGTTATCTAGGAACTTGGTTAGTTACAAACTTTGGCTTAAAATCAGATACCTGGAGTTCACCTCAAACAAGAGCAGCAAAACTTCCATAGATGGAAGTGGAGATATAAGAAGATCTTGCATATTAAGCACTAGGTTTCATAGGTAGGTAACCAAACCAACTGTTCCAGACCGCAAATTAGAATTTCCTATGGACATTTTAACATTATATTTTTTTGGACTTTTTGTTTTGAGATAGTGCTAGAATTGCAGAAAGCATTGCAACAATGTTCCTGCATAGCCTTCTTTCAGCTTCTCCTAATGTTAACATTTTGCATGATTGTGATGCAATGATCAAAACCGAGATATTAACACTGGCAACTGGAGTCCTTCCTATCCCCTTCAGGTGGTACTGCTGCCTCTGACTAACTTGTTCTTACTCCGATTCTGGCAGACCCAGGCTATTCGGAAGTCATTTAGTCTGTAGAAGTTCTTATAATGCATTTTCTCTTAAGCTAACACAAGCAATCTTTGTTGAACACAGTAAAAATGGTAGCAGTGAATTTATAAGCAAAATGAAGACAGATATCATCAGACAACAATTAAATTTCAACAGTATATTGCTGAGATCCAATCCAGGACACCACACCGCATTGTTACCTTGTCTCCTTATGCTCCTGTGGACTGTGAAAATGTCCTTGTTTTGATGACCTTGAAAGTATTGAGGAGTACTGCTAGAAGAAAATCACTATCTTGCCCTCACTTAAGAAGGGTGGGGAAGGATAAAAACTCCACTAGGTAGAGGATTTAGTTGTGATGTGACCCAGGACATGTTCTCTTTTGTGATCATCATCCAGAGCAGCCCTGGAGGATCCTTATGTAGGTGACAATCATTGACTTGAAGGAGCCACCTCTTCCTCAGATTTCTACTCAGATTCAGTATTCACTCTAGTCTTTCCCTTGGATAGCAGGAAGGAGGGAGGGAGGGAGAGAGAGAGGGAGGAGTTAACACTGGTAAAATAAACTTGACCAAACTACGGGCTTTGTTCACATTTCACAAGATTGTCTACCTATTAATGTTATTTCCTCCAGATCCCAATCCAATATCTCTTTGCTCTTATTCATCTCCTTAGACTCCTCTGTGTGACTGTTCCTCAGTCACCCCTTATCATTTATGACTTAACAACTTTTGAAGGATTCTGGACATTGTTTTGTACAATGTACATTTTGAATTTGTCTTATATTTTGTCATGATAACCTGCGATTAAGCATTACTAAGAAGGGTAATCACAGAAGTGACAAGCTATACTCAGCATCTCATAGCAAATATTATATTATGGTGGTATGAACCTTGCTGACTTGATTGAGATGGTGTCTACTGAGCCTACCCATTGTAGGGTTACTAATTTTCTTTGTCATTAATAAATATGGGAATTATTTTACAAATAACCTATTTCTTGTCTTTTCCCCACTAATATTACACTCATTCATACATCTTGCTGGCAACAGTCAGTGTGCTACTCTAATTTTGACATTCCATTCTTTCTTGTTTTTTTTTTTTTTTTTTTTTTTTTTTTTTTTTTTTTTTTTTTTTTTTTTTTTTTTTTTTTGAGATTAGGTCTTGCTATTTTTGCCCATGGAACTGCAGGTTCACATTGCCCGGGGTACCACAGACTCGAGCAATCCCCAGCCTCAGCTTCCCAGGTAGCTGGGATTACAGATGCACACCACCACGCCCAGCTATATATTTTTTGGAACTAGGTTTCACTACGAGCCCCAGGCAGGACTCGAACCTCAATCCCTGGCCCTGGCCGTGGCTTCCTAGGCTGCTTCTTACAGGTTTGCGCCACCATGCCCAGCCCTATTCCTTCATTCTTTAAGATTAATTTTCTTCTTCATAGTGGTCAGTTAAATTTTTCCTGACACACATGTTATGTAAAGAAATGTTGTTTCTAGCTGGGCATGGGGGCACATGCCTGTAATCCCAGCTACCTGGAAGGCTAAGGCTAGGGATCACTTGAGTCCACGGGTTCGAGACAACCCTGGGTAAGTTTGTATTCTTTCCTCTATTCAGTTATTTGTTGAAATTATCACAAACTCATGGATATTGATTTCATTTTATGGGTCTAGTAATCCACTACTACCATTATTTATTTTGATACTCAAGCCTAAGACCCATAAGATGGTCCATGCTGGGACTCTCTCCAAATCAATTGAACCAAGTGGAGCACAGTCAATGGTATTTCTTTCAAGCTCCTGTGTTGTTAGGTTTTTTCATTCTCTCTACCTGCTTTCTCTGTGAATAAAAAATATATATCCTTCTGCACAGTTTTCTGCCAGATTTGTTTCCTCCTGGCTCTTGGGGTAGTGGCTCTGTGATTACCATTCCCTTGCCCCAACACCCTTCGCTCCCAAGAGACCCTGCTTCCCACCCCAAACAGAAGGCTGGGTGCCAGTATCTTCCTTGTTACAACAACCTCTTGAGGTGCAAATTCTACTGCTGCTTATTGTTATATTAACTGGGGTCAACTAGAGGGAAACAAGATGTGGCAATCTTTACAAAGTCAGGTTTGAGAAAAAGACTTAAGGAAATATGACCTTAAGCCAGGAAGGGCTTTCTGAATGAACAGTGGATTTCAGGCTCACTGCCAGGAAGGCAGTTCCTGCAAATAGCTTGTCTCTGCCTTCTCAAGTACTGGCAAGAATTTTCCTGCCATTTGGACAGTCTTAGAGTATGGAAACAATTCCCATTTATTTGGACACTGTTGAAATCATAATAACCAAATATGTAAAATTCAACTCTCCCTTTAGGTGATCAATGTGGAATCAGATAGTTTTCATTCAAAGCGATGGCCTTCCTGAATAAGGAGATTGATCTTAGAGCATCCTTTAGCTGGTTTTCAATTACCCTCCATCCTAGGTGCCAAATCAATCTCATGATATTTTTAGAAACCTAATTGTTTCTTTAGACAGATTGGTGCCAATAATATGTCCAAAACTTAGAGGGAACAGATTTAAAACCTTATTCATGCTGGAGTAAAAGCTTAATCCCAAAAATGCCTCCATAGAGTGAATTTAGCATGGTTCCCCAAATGACACATATGAACCTTAGAAGATTTGTCTCTTAAGTTTTTATTTCTCTTTATTTCTTTTTCTTCTTAGTGATCAGTTAAATGTTTCCTGGCACGCATATGTGTGTACTGAAGAAACCTATTAAAATTTTAAGGGAATTCCAATGTCAATGACTGGGATAAATAAATAAGTGAAACCAGAGTGTAGTGTCTCATAATAGAATAAGAGCTACTTCTAAGCAAGCATAATAGAGATGCAAAGTGTTAATTCAGCCCCCGCATCCATCCCAGGATGAGGAATGTTTAAATGCTGCATGACAAAAATAAATCTCTCTTTCCTGGAAGAACTTTAACCTTAGAGGAGAGACAGCTCAAAGGTTTATTGTTGTCAGAGCCACAAACTTGACACCCCTCTTGATAAAAGACTTCGATCCCTGACCCCAGTAAAGTTGCTATTCTAAAAGCCATTTGTGCATTGATTTCCTCTAAGAAAATGCAGAGGTGTCTAGCAGGATGAGCATCTTTGGGAAACCAAGTTAGTGTACTTAGAATAAGGCCTAGTCACCAAATAGGAGACCTCAAGACTTTAGGTGCTGAAAGGTGGTTTGCAGAAAATTGGGGAGCCTGAATCTTTTTTGAAAAGAATTAAGAAGAGACTGTGAAGAGCTCAGTCTCTGCAGTGGACTGTAGGTGTTTCTTAAGATGGGAAGGTTTATCTGCTGAGATACCTTGACTAATCTTATCATCTAGATTTCAAAACAGGGGTAGAATTGACTGGCCTAGAATGAAATCATTTTGAGATAGAGTTTTCTCCTGGGATAAAATACTTTAGTAAGGTACAACATCTCCCCCCCATGCTAATTTTTTGCAAATGACCTTGAAGACCTTTATTAGAGGTCAAAATGGAGGTAGAGACAGAATACACAGCAGGATTGAAGATTCAAATACATTGTGCAACAAGAAAGAAAAGGTAGATTTAGGTCTGCTATCTTTCTCCCATTAGATCAAACTAAGTTTATTAGCTTTCCATATTGGATGGAGAAGTCGTATTTAGAAGTCATTTCACTGTTAACACCATATAAATTTCCTTTAACAACACAAGTTTAAAAATTACTTGAGGTGTAGTAGAAATAAGAAAAAAGCCTGCCCTCATGATCAGACTGTAAGCAAATAAATAAATAATAATAGCAGTTTCAGAGAGTGGTTAAAGCTATAATGAAAATGTGAAAGAATGTGAAGGGGATGGGGATCAATTTATCCTTTCTGATGGGATTCCGCATGAGGTGATTTCCAGTGATAAGAAGAAGTGAACAGGTGATTCCTGCCAGGTGACTGCCTGCAAGGGCAAATCTTCAAGGTAGGGACAAGCATGACATAGTTGATCCCCAGAGAGGTCAGTTTGGCTGGAGCATTGCTGGCAAGTCCAAGTGGTTTAGGAGGCCCTGGAAGAGCCATGTCACATAGACCTCTAGGTCTTGCTCATAGTGTAACTGACTTATGGAGAATCTGAAGATATTGAGATGATATGGAAAAGGATCCATTTTTGTTTTTCAGATATTTAAATAGCTGCTTGTGAGAAACAGACTGTGAATAAGGGTAAAAACAAAAACTAGTTGGGGCTGAGTAATACACATAGTTTCTAAATCCCAAGAATCTGCAGCACAATTTCAACCTATTTGATGATGGTGGCCACAGTATTTATTTCACAATAAGTATTTGAAATTTATATATATAAATATTTATATATTTATATAAATTTATATATACTCCATGAAATTTATATATGAATAAATTACTTTTAAAAAAGTAAAGCATTCCTCTTGTAGAAAGTTAAGACTAACAAGCTGATAACAGAACTGAAGCATATAACAAGGGAGGGGAAGGGAGAGAAGGCAGAATCAGGAGAGGGATGAGCACAAGGAATCATGTGGACGGTTCACAGGTGACAAGGTGATGGGAGAACTTTGGGTCTAAAAAAAATGTAAGAAAAATATATAGTCAATAAAAAAATAAATAAAACTGCCTTTCACTTATGTTTAATTTCCAGGGGGGAAAAACATTGGTTGAAATTCATTAACTTGAAAATAGAGTGTTTATTCCCTTATTCAAATGACATCTTGCTTCAATCAAAGGAATTTTTCCTTTATCAGTTATCTCATTTCTCTCCTACAGGGACCCCAGTCACCCTTCAGTACCTTATCACTATTATGAACCTTATGGACCTGATGAATGCACAATGTACCTCTCCCATGAGCGAGGACGCAAAGGAAGTCATCACCGCTTTATCACAGAGAAACGAGTCTTTAAGAACTGGGCGCGGACATTCAATATTCACTTTTTTCAGCCAGACTGGAAACCAGAATCACTTGCTATAAATCATCCTGAGAATAAACCTGTATTCTGAGAAATGAGTGTGCCACACTGAAATCCCAAGTACCCGCTGTTTCAGATACCTGCGCTCTGGCCTTCCAGGGCCAACTGACAAAAACAGAGAACAGAACTGGCGACAGGGACAGCCTCGTTCCTCGGGATGTACCTTGAATGGATGCCTCTGAGGCACGGTTCAGAGCCATGCACTTGGTGCATGAGGGAAAATTCCAAAATGAATGAATACATCCTAATGAGTCTTGCTCCTTTCAAAAGGAATTGTCTTAGAATCTGAACACTCAATTCGACGAGACTGCCGTGGCTTAAAACATTTTGGATGTCTTTAAGTATTGCCTTCAAAACCGAAACACCAACAACTCAACAATATTGGTTGTATTCATTTATAAGAAATACCATGTCAAAAGACATTTTTCTATCGAGTCATATCCTAACCTAATCTGTCACCTTTGTCATCTGTTGGGCTCTGTATGTGTGATTTGTAAAAGAAAACTGCTTGAAAGTATATACCTTATTTCTGAGGAGCACATCATCACTGACTTTCATACAACAAATGCCCAATATTTACTTATGGAGAGTTTTTTAGTGTACTCTAGGCCAGTATTTTTATAGATTATGATTATGTGGTGACTTAACCTTCTTATCCCTTTAATCCTGAACCCAGATGGTTGGAAAGGCCTAGAATCAGGTCAACGAGTTGCTGTGTTCACCATGCTCATTGATAGCATACGATTGGTATTTGCCTTGGAAATGTGTTACGTTTGTTGAAGCCTTCAGGAACAGTTATATAACATTTTCTAGTGTGCAAAAAATGCTCTAAATGACAAAATTGAGCACCAAAAACTGTCATTAAAGCAAATATCAACAAGAGAAGTTGCAAGATAGTTTTCTTTGGTTGTGATTGCTTAATCCCTAGTTTGCTCTTCTGCAGAATGATGTCACTGTCCTAGATGACCTCTATATTTTATCCAGAATCCAAAATGCTCTGAGTGTTCACAGACTATTTGAAGACTGTGTATCTGGAATGATGAAGTGCCCTCAGACCAGGAGTCTTTTTTAGGGGATTTTTTATGCATTTCCCTATTATCTGTCTCTTCTTTTATTAAATGTATTTTCCCTCTTGTCCATTTTGGCTAAAATCTACTCCAAGCTTTTCTGGTCCCTCTTATATACCAAATGAGGGCATCAGAGGGAATGAGAACTTTTCCATGGCATTTTCTGAATTCCTTTCTGTGGATCTTTGAAGAGAAGAAAATACAAGGAGAGTCCATGTCATCATTTTTCCTATGAACCCCTCTCACTCACTGCATGTATTCATTGTCATTCCCTGGTCTGCAGTAACGTGAAGGACATATTCAGAGGCAAGATCAGTTAGTATGAACAATTTCATTTAAGCAAGTAATAATGTTCAAAAATAGTCTTTTAAAAATGATCAGCATTTTCTTTACACATGGCTTACAAGGCATTAGTTCCTCTAATGCCAAATTTGAAGGCCACAGCAAATAGTATATTTGGCAGATGACATTGTTTTACAGAACATGATCTGGCTTGTGGTTAAAAAGGATTCTTATTTTGCATTTCTTTTCCCTTTCCTTGGTTAGTGCTGAGTGTTTATTCTTTGTATTAACTAGTGTTATTAGTTATAAACTGTTGAAATGTAAACACAGTCTAGCTGTGTATATACAAACTAAAATTAGTGTTATTGAACGTGAGTGGAACTGTTAAAAGTCAGTACAATTGAGATGCCTGTCTAAATATACTGGAATGTTTTCTTTATATTTTCTGATCATTTTTAAGAAAATACAGAATTTTATTCCAGATCAACCTCTTTGGTTGTATGAACTCTGAACCCACAGTTCTTTATAAATATATGAATTTTATATAACTGATTTATAGACCATCTTGACCATCACTTGAAGCAATGTGGCGCCAATGAAAGGAGTTCTTTTAGCAAGTTTTATAGCAATTTGTAAAGGCATATTTGGGATATGCAAGATGCAGCTATATTACCTAACTTTACAATATCTCAAATGTTTGTGTCATCATCAGACTTTAGGGGGTTGGTTTTCTTTTTGGAACCAGATAATAACTGTTTCCTTTTTTGCCATGCTTCCCTCTCAAATACCCAAGAGTAAATAAACAGCTGAATTCTGAAATTCCTGTCTTCACTAGGAAATAGTTTAAATGCAGGCTATATGAGTATGTGCAATTGTAATTTGTAAAGTATAGTTTATAAAAGTAAGAAATTACCACTTGGACAATGTTTTTATTACATTTAAAGAGAATGACTAAGATTCTGATGCATTGTGCTGATAGACCTGGTTGTGGGCAATTGACCACCCATTCTAATACCATTCAACATCATTAAGGTTCAGCCCTGATGCAAAGATGACAAAAAAACCATGTTTACAGACCTCAGTGATTTCAATATCCAATTGTGTTTCAAGCCTAAGTTGTACCTGTTATGTTACATACCTTTTCTTCTCTTTCCAGCTGTCATCAGCTTCCTCCTAGCTTTTAAGATCACTGTAATACAAAGCCACAGCTGGCCCATGCATGGTGTCTGTTATTTCAATGCAAGAACATTTGGCAGAGACCATTACAATAGATAGCCATTACGGGCAAAGATACAGGAATTCACAAACAAAATCAATCACTTCAAATGGCCCATAAAAAGAGGAATCTCACATTTAATATTCTACAGTAAATATTCACCCAAGAAAACGTACATTAAAAGAACATTAGGAGGTAAATATTCAGTGTGCTGTGTGGGGACTTCACTGTGTGATTTCCATTACGGTTAATAGGTGTTTGGTAACTAAATCCCTGTGCTTCACTAACCCTGGGATGTGCTCCTAAGGGCTAGATATAAAACCAGAGCAATTTAGGAACTTCCAAGGTCCTACAGTTTCAGAGTTCAAGCTTTTCTTTAAAAAAATAAATGAAAACAAAACACAAGATACTAGTACTATACTTAAAAAAGCATGTGTGGTCTCCTGGAATTCTTAGGTTGCTACCAGGTATGTGTAAGACATTTCTGTTTCCTTAATAAATTAATTTAGTAATGTCTGCATTATTGATCTATTTGAATTACTTTATGAAATAAGAACATCCCTCAAAAATCAAAACAATGATTTGGAAGCTAAATGAACTCCAGGTAAAAGTGGAAGGAAAAAATCAAAATTCTGTTAGGATTAAGAAATATTATTTAAAGGCCGGGCACAGTGGCTCGTGCCTGTAAGCTTCAGCCTATGAAGCGGCCGGGGCTAGGGATCACGGTTTGAGTCCCACCTGGGGCTTGTAGTGAGACCTAGTTCCAAAAAATAGCTGGGCGTGGTGGCGCGTGCCTGTAATCCCAGCTACTTGGGAAGCTGAGGCTGGGGGTTGCTTGAGTCTGTGGTACCCCAGGCAACGAGAGCCCGCAGTTCCACAGGCAAAAACAGCGAGACCTAATCTCCAAAAAAAAAAAAAAAAAAGAAAGAAAGAAAGAAATATTATTTAAATGCATGCACATATAATGCCTCACAAAGTATTTGCTCTTTTGTGGGAGTGTCCTTTTGGAGCAGTGGACTACTCTGGATTCCTGAGGTGACAATGCAGATTGTTAGAGACACCTACTCTCAGGGTCTAGGTCTCTCTTTTCCTCTCCCAGCCACTCTCCCTGGACCACATGTTAGGAGGTGATGTTAATACTCCCACATTTTTTTAAACCTCACTCAATCATTTCTTCCATTTTCACAGCTTCTCTCATGAACCTCATTACAACTTTTTGCAATTATTATCTCCTGATTGTCTTCCATTACCTAGTGTACTCTTCAACCAGCAGTCTTTTGGGTTTTAGGTTTTCCTTGTTGGCTCTTTAACTTAAGAGACCTATCTGGAAAACAGATTTGGGGTGGGTTCTGCCAGAACATTGACTGGAGTAGGTGGGAGGTCTAAATCTGGCTGTAGGGCAAAGTACTTCAAAAATATCATCATCTTGGTTACCTTGGGGCTGAAAGAGGAGAGGAAGCAGTTCCAAGATATGACAGTTTCAGGCATCCTAGGATAGAGGGTAGTTCCATCAAATGGTCACTTCAAAGATAACTATTTAATATAAAGGTTTTGAGGGAAAATTGAATCAATTACCCAGATTCTACCACAAGCTAGAAGATACTTTGGAGTGAAAAGAGGTGTCTCCAAGGCTTAAAAAAGAACAAGAGTAGTAACTATTCTAGCTCACTCATCCCTACCTACTCAGGGTATTGAGTCGCCATAGAAATGCAAAAATAGGCTGCAATCCTGTTTGTTTCTATTCAGTGCCCTAATATATGCTACCTTGGATTGTCCCTTGTCTTTTTATGTATGTGTCCTATTAGTAGTCTAATTAGATTGTAAGCTCTTTGAGACAGGAACTGTTTGTCTTTGTAGCCCTGTGCCTAGTACAGTGCCTTGCACACAATAGGCACTCAATAAATGTCTGTTGTTGATGATGGCCTCTAATGTTGTTCCATTGGATTGGTAATTGGTGTGTCTTCTATAGTGATGATATAGTTAATTTAAGTATATTTTTATAGAGTCAATCTTCAAGCCTCTAATATTTTTAATTGGCAACTGACATAGAGTTGGGTAGAATGCTGCAAAATTCATTAGGTCTGCATAAGCTGACTAAACACAGTTGAAATCCAGTAAACTTTGTGTTCTTGCTGTTAGCAATCTGCTCTTAAACAAATCCAATTTAATATTGGCAAATGCTATATACCATGGGTAGAATGGTAGCTTGGGCCCTCACCTCTGTGATTCAAATAGGAAAGGGAGACTAAAATTAGATGAGTTAAAAGCCTGCCTTGAACTTGACAGCTTCTGAAAGCTGTTAAGCATTCTTTTGGTGATAACTGAAGTTCTATAAGAACTAAGTGTACATTTACCTTAAAAATAAAATGAAACAAACTAAAAACAAACAAAGCCTTTTGTTTCCATGAAGCAAGTTCAAAATGGTTTCATCTCCACTATGATTTCCATTAAGCAGACCCAAAATGAGGGGGAAGGAGAATTCTTGGGAAAAGATGTGTTCAGGTCCAGGATCCCAGGAACCTGTGCCACTGCCTGGCCAGTACTTGTAAAGGTGTCTGTTTATCTCCTGGTTACAGGAAAGGACAAACTGGCATAAAGTCAGTAAAAGTGAGTTACCTGCTAACAGGCATCTTGATGAGGGACCATAAATTTACCTTCTTGCACATGGGGACACACTGGAATTTCTTTCTTTTATTGTCTGCTCTTCCATGTAGTTATTAATTATATGATGATCTCTATTTCATTTGTGAAGTATAAGGAAAGGATTAGAAGTCCTACAATACACTGAGAAATTTGCTTGTATCTTAGAGATAGAATCACAGCTTTTCCTACATTTATAAAAATTGCATTATAATTACAAAATCTTATCTAATATATTTTTAAAAATTATTCTAACAGAATTTCAAGCAGAATCCCATCAGGGTTGTTAGAGAAAATCTGTCATATACCATATCTCATGCACTTAACAGAAAGTCTTTGCTCACTATGTAAATGATCTCAAGGGTTAACATCTTTACTTTTAAACTTTTTTTTTTCACTTTAAAACCAAGTACAGGAAGCCCATGAAAGCAAGTCAAAATCTTTACATTTTATCTGCCGAAAGCACTTGGGTAATTTGCATGATGATTTTGTATTCTATATATTAGTTCATAATAATCCTATTATTCCAGTGTGCAAATAAATGAGCTGAGACTAATCATGTACATTCTTTACATGGATAAATGCATTTAATCATTACAGTAACTAGAATAAATAAGAGGTTATGTTTTCATTCCCTTTTACAGATGTGAAGACTGTATGGTACTGTCAATGAGGAAGTTCATAATTTCAAGGTAGCCATGTTTTCTAATTTAAAGTATAGGACACTTAGGAACTTTCCCAAGGTTGTACAGCTAGTAAGTGGGAAAGTCACAGAATCCACAGAGTAGGAGATCACAGAGTCCAGGGTCTCTGTCCTTAGTCACCAAGTATTTCATGGTGGAAAATAACACCTATCAGTAGCAATTTCTATTAGAATTTCATTATATCCTATAATAATATATTCATTGTATATATATTTGATAGACCAAATAATAAATAAAATATACATAATTTATGAAGCAACCATAGAATATTACTACTACTTTTGAAGCTATGTGACTGATCTCTAGATTATCTTGGATCCTCATTTGACCATTCTCTGGCTTTCTAAAGTGTTTTACTACATGCAAATATATCAATAACTCATTCATTCTTTAGTTTTATGTATTAATAAACATTGTATGACTGTTACATTATGTAGTGCCTTCAAAACTTGCTTTCTTTCAATGATATACTGACTTTCATTGCATGTAACTAGTTTATTATCATAATTGTATAATGCTGTTGTGTGCATATACCATAATTTATTTTTATCCGTTCTACTTTCAGTGACCCTCTGGGTTTTCAGTTTGTGCTAATATATACAATGCCATTATGACCATTCCTGGAATGTTTCTTTAGCACATTGGTGCAAAAATTTTCATACAAAATATATACCTTAGAATAATATTACTGGGCTACAGAGTAAAATTGTTCACTTGTGCACTGTAATGCCAGATTGTTTTTGAAAGTGGTTATACACTTTATATTCCTAACAGTTGCCTACGTCCTTGCTAACGCTTGACTTTGCATTTTCAGACTATAAATTTTTGCCCCTCTGGTGCACGTACGTTACATCTCATTGTAATCTTAACTTATATTTCTTATGAGGTTTTCCTTTTATTTTTTTTCTTCTCTATTAATATTACCATGTCTGTGAAGTAGCTGTTCATCTTGGCTACTTTTCTTGCTGGGAAGCATTTTCATAAATTTTTTTCTTAAAGAATTCTTTAATATATTCTAAGTACCTTTTCTTTGTTGATTACATTTATTGCAAATTTCATCCAATTTTTTATTTGCCTCATCTTTTTCTCTATGGTACTGTCAATGAGGAAGTTCATAATTTCAAGGTAGCCATGTTTTCTAATTTAAATGACTAGAGCCTCTATGCTTTGTTTAGTAAATATGTCACTACCCCTATCAATAGCTACTTTCCTATATATAATTTTTTAAAATTTCAAAGACTTTATCTTTCATGTGACAATAAGGAATGTTTTTTATAGAGTGAGATAGAAATAATTTCAGTTTAATGATTTCTAGCAATGATTTTGTTAATGATAGATACATCTGTCCCAGTAAACATCCTGAACAATTCATTCTTCTCCAATGATCTCAATCAAATTTCCATATATTCAGGGATGTTTTTTTGTACTCTGTTCCAGTCTAGCCAAATTACCCTATCCCTGCACTAATATCACACAGTTTTAATTACCTTTACTTTAAAATAAATCTTTATATCTTATGGGAAATTTTCCCTTCACTTTATTCTTTCTGATGAATTTGTTGATTATTTCTTTAATATTTAAGTCACTTTTTGTACTTTCTTATTCGATAATGTACACAAATCTTTTGTATGTAGATTGGTGAGACTTTATACATCTGTATATTCATGTAATCATTATCAAAATTGCAATTCAGTAGGTTTTCAGCACCCTAGAAAGTCCACACATGTTCTTTTTAGTCAACAACTGTCAAGGATGACCACTTTCCAGTCTCCATCAATGTGGATTTGTTTTGCCTGTTGTTAAAATTCATACCATTAGAGTTACATGGTGTGTATATTTTTTGTATCTGGTTTCTTTCAGCAAAATTGTGATTGTAAAGTTCATCCCTGTTACTATAAATTGGCACAGCCATTATGAAAAATGGTTTGGAGAGCTCTTAAAAAATGAAATATAGAAATTCATAAGATCCAGTAATACCACTCCTAGGTATTTATCTAAATATAAAACTATTGATTTAAAAAAAACATGTATTCTTATGTTCATTGGAGCATTATTCACATAGCCAAGAAATGAAAAAAAAAAAAACCCAAGATAGAGACTTGAAAACAAGTAGTAAATATGCTCAACAGAATACCACTCAGCTATTAAAATCAATGACATCTTGCCCTTTGAGACAACATGCATGGAACTGAAGGTGATCGTGCTAAGTGAAGTAAATCAGAAAATGAATGACAATTATTGGATGGTTGACTATATAAAACCAAAGTAAGAAAAGTAGGAAATGACAAGAAGAACAAGTCTAAGATTCTGAAACACATGGTGGTCATCAGAAAGGGAGGGGAGTAGAGGTGAGATGAAAGACTAGAACTAGCTCGATCTGAAAGTGCAAATGAGATTTGAATTTTGGTAGTGGATAAGTTGAGGCTTAATGCACATTGGTTGAAGTTGATGATGGGAGATGGGAGAACCTTGGGGTAGACAATGATGTAATACATATAATATATATAATAAACATGTATATACATGTTTTTATTGATTGTACATATATATCTATATATGTACATGTATATATTTTATTGATTGCATATATATACATATTACTGATGCATGTAGCAGTTCTTTTTCATATATATGTATATATACATGTATACATGTATATATATGAAAAAGAGCTGCATATATGTATATATACATGTATACATGTATATATATGAAAAAGAGCTGCTACATGCATCAATAGGGATGCATTTTTTTCCTATACAATTTCTTTTTTAAGCTTTATTTGTTTTTATTGATTTTATATGAGTATATATACATATATACATGTTTATTGACATGTATATATACATGTCTATAAACAATAAAAACAATGTTTTAAAAAAGAAATTGTATAGAAAAAATGCATCCTTATTGATGCATGTAGCAGTTCTTTTTCACTGCTGTATAATATCACATTATATTAGAATTATCATTTCTAACACTTGTGGTCTTTGGGGTTGCTTCCAGGAGTACCATGAATACAGCTATTGTGAACATTCTTATACATGCATTTTGGCTGACAGAGTACTCATTTCCAGTGAGTACATGTTAAGGAGTGGAATTGCTGAGTCACAGGATACATCTGTTCTTGGCTTTAGTAGACTGTTTTCTAAGACTTGTACCAGTTTACACCCCACCAGCAATAACTAAGGACTCCAATTGCTTCATATATTTATCAATTCTTGGTATTTTCAATCATAAATTTAGTGCTTTTGCTGGCTATACTCTGGTATAAATCTTTGTGATTTTAGATTTATTAGTCAACTGCATATCCTCCTTTATGACATGCCTGTTGAAAGCTTTTGCTTTTCGTTGGGTTGTCATGCTTTCTCTTATTTATAGAAATTGCATACATAGTCTAGATTCAAGTCCTTTGTTATATAAATTGCAGTATATGACATGCTACTTCAGTGTCTTAATCATAATTTTGATGGCTAGAATCTCTTAATATTAATCATTTTAATTCCAATTTATCAACATTTCATGCATAATATAACTTGTTTCCTACTTAAGAATTCTTAAGGTGTCCAAGGTTATGAAAGCAATCTCATATTTTCTTACAGAAACGTTTTTCCTTTCTTTTTGCATTTGGCTTTATGATCCATCTCAAATTGATTTAGAATTATGATGTGACAGAGGGTCAAGGCTAATTTTCCTTCTTAAGGAAATCCAATGGACACAATACCATTTGTGGTAGTATCACCCTTTTCCATTGAATTAGAATGATGCTTTGATAGCAAATCAGGTTTCCACATATACGTTAGACTATTTCTTTACTCTGAATTTTATATCATTTTTAAGTCTTGTGCCATTGCCATTATCTTAATTGTTATAACTTCTTAAGTCTTGATACCTAGAAGGGGAAGCTATCCAATTTATTCATCTTCAGTATTACTTTGACATTTTCAATTTTTTCGATGTGGACTAATTTTAATTTAAGTATCTCCAATATTGATTTGACTTGCAAAAGCATTTTATCTTCCCACATACACTATTAGAATCAGAGTATTATTTTCCATAATTAATAAAACCTTCTGGGATTTTTATTGACATTGCATTGATTCAGTGATTCCATGAATCAGTTTTAAGGTGAAATGATATTTTAACACTGTTGTATTGGCATTGCATTAAGTCAGTGATTCCATGAATCATTTTACTGGAAAATGCTATTTTAACACTATTGCATCTTTCAATTCATGAATACAATTTTAAGTTTTCCATATAGAGATATTCCAGATCTTTTCATATATGTACATACGTATATTTGTATATGATATATAATCAAATATCTCATCTATATTTATTATATCATATTTAGTACTATATATATTCAGTACATATATTTGCATTTGATGAATTTATTTGGTACTATTACAAATGATTTATTTAACTTAGTTTTCTGCCTGTTCATTATTAGTAAATGGAGCTACAATTGATTTGTTTGTATTGATCTTATATCCAGCATTAGAATTAAATGAACTCAGTGCTTCTACATTTGCTTGTAAAAACTACATTTTCTTCATGCACAATAGTAATTCTATGATAAATATTCTTTCGTTTACAATCTTATTTTATTTTTATTATCATTATTATTATTATTATTATTATTATTATTATTACCTTGGATCACATCTCTGATCCAGTGTTAATTAGAAATGATAGTGGTTATCTCTATTTTCTTCCCAGTCTTGGGAAAAATTGTTAAGTATTTCACCAAAAATAACAATGTTAGTTATAGACTTTTAGTAGTGTACTTAAGAGATGAAAGGGGTTGGGGGGGGATCCTTTCTAAGCTTGCTAAGAGTTTATATTTTTAGTGTGATTTTGTATTGAAATACATGCTTATTCTGCATCTATTAAGATGCACATATAGATTTTCTCCCCAGTTCTATAATTGTGCTGAATTATAATAATTGATTTTTAAACATTAATATAAAACTGCATACTAGAATAAATTTCATGATGCAATATCCTTTCTATATATTATTGTATTTCAGTGCTAATATTTGGTTAAGTATTCTGAGATTAGTGTCTGTGAGAGAGTTGACTGGTAATTATTCTTTCTTGTATTACCTTTGTGAGGTCTTGCTATGAAGATTATGCTGATATGATTAATGAATTGGGAAACAATGCCTTATTCTAAAAGAGATTGTGTACTATTGCTATTATGTCTTCCTTAAATGTTAAGAAAAACAGAAGCTATTTTAAACTGTTTGGGAGATTTTTAATTACAGATTCAATATCTTTAATATCTATATATCAGCTGAGATTTTTCCATTTCTTCTTGTGTGAATTTTCCTGAAGTGTGTTTTTTGTAAATTGACCCACAGCATTTAAATTGAATAAAGTTTTCCATAATATTTTCTTACTCTTTATAATTTCTGTAGAGTATCTAATATGTCTCTTTCTCATGCTTTTTTGTCAGGGATTTCTTGTCTTAATCGCACATTTGCTTAACAGATCTTTGAAATTTTATCTTTATTATGTTCTTCATTCTCCTTTCTTTGGTCGAATTTGCTGTGCTTGCTCTTGTTCCTTAAAGTAGAAGATTAGATTATTGATTTTTAAAACAATCTTCTTGCTTTCCTTATATATTAATTTAGAGTTAAGTTTAGCTAAGCATCTCACCAGTTTTAGTATGTTAACTCATCATTATTATTAAGTTGAGAGCACTTTCTAATTTCCATTATGACAATGAATGGGTTATTCAGATATATTTACTTGACTTTTAAATATTGAGAAGTTTTCTAGATATCTTGCTATTTTCAAATTCAATTCCATTATGGTCTAAGCTCATACAGTCATGATTAAAGTTATGTTTTGAAATTAAGACTATTGTGTCCCAGAATGTTGTCTATTTTGATTAATGTTCCATGTATACTTGGGGAGAAATGTATATTCTGCTATGGTTGTGCATAGTAATCTTTAAAGATCATTTAGTCAAGTTGGTTATTGGTTTTTTATGTCACTGATTTTTTGGTCTGCTTGTTCTATTTACTGAAATAATTGAAATATACAACTAACATTGCAACTTTCTCTATTTCTTCTTTTATTTAGCAAACTCTTGCCTTATATATTTCAAGATTGTGTTATTAGGCATGCAGATATTGAGAATCATTCTATCTTGCTGTTGAAGTGTCTCATTTGTCATTATGAATTATCCCTAAACTAGGGATATAGCTATAAAAACACCTTATTCCTTAAATTAACTATGATTTAAACAGGAAAGGGCTCAGTGTTTCATGCTGAAGTGTGATATTTCTTTTAAGGGTTTGACAGATATTTTCAAGTTAAGAATTCATTTTTTATCTTCACTAATCACATTAGCTATCGGTAATTTTTGTATTTTAAAATAACCAGTTTTGTTAACCACTGATTGTAAATTTTTTGTCATTTATGAAGTTGTTTTATTTATGCTTCTTTTTGAAACTCGCTAATTTTTTTTGAGGTCTCGCTAATTTTGTCCTTGGAAACCGCAGGCGTACGTTGCCTGGGGTACCACAGACTCAAGCAATCCCCAGCCTCAGCTTCCCAGGTAGCTAGGATTACAGGCGCGCTCCACCATGCCCAGCAATTTTTTGGGACTATGTCTTGCTGTGTTGCCCCGGGCGGGACTCAAACCGCTACCCCCAGACCCTGCCGTGACTCCATAAGCTGTCGTTTACAAGCACACGCCACCATGCCCAGCTAATCTATCTTTTATTATTTAATTTTATATATATTTACTTTTTTTCCCCCCTTTTTGGCTATTCCTCCCCTTGTCCCTTCTTTTTGTGTCCCCATTCTGGTCACTCTATCTCCTCATTCACTGCCAGTTGTTGGTCAATTTTTAGCCCGTTGAACTCTTCCTTTTCTTTCCTGGAGCAATGTCCTTTCCTTGGATGAGGACATGTTTTCCTGAGACACAGTGGCCTGTGCTTAATTTTCCAGGTATAACTTTGTGTGGGTAGCCAGTTTGAGCATGTTTGGGTCCTATCCATGCCTCCTCCCTCTGACTGGTTGTCTCCTCCATTGCAGTTTATGCCACCTTTTGCTTCTTCGTTGCTTTAAAGCTCTGATCTCTGGCATTGGGAACCTTTCTCCCAGCTATTGTCCATAGAGAAGTTCCCTGATGGGGATGGACATTGGTGGATGATTGCTCATCGTGGGCTACTGCCCCATTACTGCAATCTTCTTCTCCCTGTGTATGGGAGGGTGCCTTGGTCACGTTGAAGGCATCTCTGAATCGGGAATTTGGTTCCCATCTGAAGAACTGTATGTGTATTTCTGAAACAGGTCATCACTATCATTGGTCTCGTAGTCCTGTGGCCACGGTTCCAAGATGCTGTTTTGATTATGTCCAGAAGTTGGTATGTCCTGGGCCTTTGTTCTTTCTCCTCACCTCCTGCTTCATGTGCATCTGTAGTTGGACTAGTGATTTTGTCATTCCTGGTGAGGATTGCTGAACTTGGAGTAAACCCGAGGGTTTAAATCACATCCTTCCTCCCCCCTGCCCCCAGCAGTCTCTGAACCTAAAGGGAGCCACAGGGGAAGGTAAAGCCTCCTTGAGGGGGATGGCCCAGTGTCTTAGTGGAGTTAGGCAGAAGTGTGGGGTGAGCTCCACTGCCCAGGCCTTCCATCAGGCAGCCTTGGCCCCCCCAAAGAGCAGTGCAGGATGTGATGGGGGTGCTATTTGACTAATTTTAATTCTTATCTTTATCTATATCATTTCTTCCATTTTCCTAAGATTCTACTCTTTCCTTGAAGAAGTTAGTTCATTGATGTCTAGCCCCTTTTATTTTCTACTATAAAATTTTATGGTCCTAATCTCCCACAAAATAGATGTGTAATCTACAATTTCATTATTTGATTCTAAGTATTTTTAAATGTCCATTATAATCTCTACCTTTGACTTATGCATATATTTAATTGTCTTATTTTGGGGGAACAGTTTAAAGTTATAAGAATGCTGCAAGAATACAAAAATTTCTAACATATCCTTCATCAAACATCCCTATATAACCATATTATTATTATCAAGATGAAAAATATCAATATGTAACAATACTATTAACTAATTTGCAAACATTAAGATTTTTCTACTAGTGTCCTTTGCTAAATCAGAATTTAATCCATAATCCCACATGACAAATAATTGTTATGTCTCTGTGTTCTCTTCCATTCTGGGACTACTTCTCAGCCTTTCTTTGTCAAATTCAAATTTAAACCATATAATACCATTAAAGTAATATACTATTATAAGTGCATTCTATCAGATGGTGTAAGATATCAATATATCTCATTACCAGTCATGTTAAATTTGATCACTACATAGAAGTAGTGCCAAAGTTCATTTTATATTTATATATAACTATATATTTACTCATATATATTTATATATTTTTATATTTATATTTTGGCTTGGTTGGGCTACACTGGTCAGTTGTTTAGACAAAAACAAGTAGGCTAGATCTAGTAATTTCTGTGAAGATTTTTTTTTTTAGTTCTGATGATATTGACAAATTTCCATAAAGTAGATGAACCAGTCAGCTGAAACCTTAAGAGCAAAGACAGGTTTCCTGAGAAGGAATCAATTCTTACTAAAGAATGTAACACAGAACCCTTAACTGAGGGTCCCAGAGGCTCACCTGCCCCGTAGATTTCAGTTGACAGCAACACCAACAATTGTCTGAATTTCCAGGTTGCAGGCATACCCCACAAATTGCAGACTTACTAGGTCCTGTAATCACATGCCCCAATTCTAAGAGAGAGAGAGAGAGAGAGAGAGAGAGAGAGAGAGAGAGAGAGAGAGAGAGAGAGATAACAGTAGATAACAGTAGAGAGAGACAACAGATTCTCTGGAAGACCATGATTAGGACAAATGATATTCCAAGTTTTTCCATTATAAAGTTACTATTTTCCTTTTTATAAGGGAGAATCTATTTATATCTTATATTATTTAGAATTTTATACTAAGAATTTCTCATCATTAAGAATTTTATATTATTCAGAGTCTTGTAGAGATAATTTCAAATATGCAAATATCTTGTTTCTTATAATAACCATTAATATTAGGTTCAATGATGATTCTCTTTACAACCACAATTACCATGTGTTTTCCAAAGTGGAGCTTTTTTCTGCTTTTATCATTTAGTCTATATTTTGCCTGGAATTAGGAATTGTGCTGTAAGGAAGAGCTATTCCTTCTGCTCCATTTATTCGGGATTTTTACATTTCCAAATATCTAGGGCTTTAATATGTCTAATTTAATAGCTTGCTGTTAGACAATATAGTCAACATTGTGTGTTGTGCTCCTTTGAAATATTTGAAGATTGTTTAATATTATAACAAGTTTTATACAATTTCTATGTACTCTTGCAAAGAATGTTTATTTGAAAATTTTTCACAACTCAGACTTAAACATTTTTTCATTAAGCCAAGTTTACTAATTGGGTTGTTCAAATCTTTAATGTACTTCTACTAATTTCAGTCTGCTTGATTAATAATAAATAATAAAAGTAATCAAATAATTTTAAAAAATCCTTCGATATTGAATTTCCTTCCATAAGTCTAAAAAATATTTTGCTTTGACTATTTTGAGATCCATATATATGTGTACAGCCATTATTATTTTCCTGGTGATTATTTTTTATCATTTTACCCTTAATATAGCTATAATATGAAAGTCTATTTTAGTACCATTAAAATAACTACCTTAGTGTTCTTTTGGTTGCTATTTTCTGGAAATTTCTTTTTTCTTTCTTTTACTTTTGGTTGTTCATATCCATATATTTTTGGAATTGCTCATAAAAATCTTTGCTTTTTATTAAATGGAATTCATTTTCAATTTGGATTGATTGATGGTATATTCATAAATGTTACTATTGTCTTTGCAACTTCCATCCATACTTCATTTTCCCAGTTTTTCTTTCGTTGTCACTTTGTTTTAATGGATTGTGATGACAAAGAAGAGGATAGTGAAGAAGAAAAGAAGGAGGAAGAGGAGGAGGGGGAACAAGAGATAATGATTTTTCTTTTTTTAAGTTTGGAAATCACATACTTTTTCTGTCAATGGTTCATTGAAATGAAATTTTATCATATAGTATATAAAACAGCTTAGGAAATTCCATGATTAATCAATATATGTCAAATTTTCCTTCCTTCCTAAGTTAAGGAAGGACCTTAGAATCTTTTAATTCTCAATAATAAACTTACCCTATGCAATCAATTTTCATCCACTTTGTTCTCTACAGCACACAGAGAGATATTGCTTATTTTATAAAAAGTATATTGCTTAAATTCACAAAATAGATAAAATATACATTTGTTTAAATATATACTTGTTTACTTACTTCTTCGTTTGACCCTCCATTTTGCAATAAAATTTACTCTTGGTTTCCTTCCAGTTAGTAAAGATTTATTTACAGGGAAAGAATTCTTGAAAATGTCTTTATTCTATCCTTTCATGTCTGAACAGAAAATTCTAAGTTAATAGTGATTTTGTCTCATATCATTAAAGATGTTCAACTATCTCCCAATTTTTGATGCTACTGAATATCTTCTATTGCTCACTTTAATTATTTTTTGTACCAAATCTCTGTTTAATTTGTTTCAGATCATATAATTTCTAAAATTATACATTATGTATAGGTAAGGATTTCCCTTATTTACCTCACTAGGTACATTTATTTACTCAATTATCTCCTACATCTAAAGATTGGCAGTTTTTATGAAATTCTGAAAAATTATTAACAATTATTTCTTTAGCTATTGCCTTTCCTATCCTCTAGTCTCTCTTTCTTTGTACTCAAATGAACACATAACAGATTGATGATATCCTACGTGTTCTTAATCATTCTTTCATATTTTTCATTTCCTTATTTTTCTATGCTACATCCTAGGTGAATTTTTGAATGCCGGTTTCTGAATTGCTATTTTATTCTTATCTTGTCTAATCTATTATTAAATCCAATCAAACTGAGACCATCCAATCCATTCATTCCAATATTCTTTGGCTCAAATCCTTATTTCTACTGATATGCTTTTTGGCTAATATTTCTTTGCAGCCTCTTTATTAGGCACATGCCAATACCATCTGTATAAAAATCACAAAATGCCCGAAGACACATGTCAGTATAAGGAAGAAACACCACTTTAACTATATGGAGATTTTTAAATATTCAGATGAATTTTTAAATGGACAAATTCTCATAAGAGCTACTGTAATATCCAATAGCAACTTCCTCTAATCCTGTATATCAAACCCTATCACCCTCCAGAGACAAAACAATTAACCTAAATAAAGAACTTAACATTTATCTATGTTAAATTTAATCGTATTGGTGTCAGTCTGTCAAAACAATTTTTAATTCTGTCATCTCTTATACATCTAATTTCTTGTTGTTTGTACCAAGTGTAAAACTGATAAGCATACAGGAAATGGTTTCCCAGTCAAGGTTTTCTTGCAGGATAAGAGGAAGCTGCTAATTTGGATATAAACTGATTTAAATGGTATTTTTTATTTTGAGCCAGTGGACATGACACCACTCTCCAAGGATGCAGAGAAAGTCTAGTGAGCATGTGGTTTTAATAACAAGGCTTCTGTATCATCTCTCTAGTTAGACACCAACCTAAAAAATTTTTTTTCATTGGCACCAGGTACCCACTATACTCCATTTCTGATGTTCTTACTTCAAACAAATTTTCAAAGCCCTTTTTTCTTGTGTGTGTGACTTTCAGCTCATTAACTATGTGACTCTTCTCTGCAGTTTTCTGCTCTGATTTTCAGCTTCCTCTTCTTATGTCACAACTATTTTCTCCCACCTCTTGGACCCACTTATCTGTCCTTTCCTACCCTGGATTTCAAGAAAATGTGAGGCTCTCCCTTGGCATTTTCAACAAGAGACTGACTGACACACAGAGTGTTGGAGATGGAGGTTATCTTGGTGTTTTTCATGTCCTACTTTTTCACAGTCACTTCTTGTCCTCCTTTGAAGTAGCAACAGGCATATGTTTATTTGTAGTTACCAAATGATCCATTTAGTTCAGTCTTGATGAGACTAACGTTATCATTTATACATCAAGCAAGAGATCCAGACTGACTCACATTATGAGAGACCATTGGCAGTTCACCTGCAAGATATTTATTCCCACAAAGTGATGAATCAAGATGAAGTCTTTGAATTTCTGTTAAGTATGTTGAGCATAGAAATATTGTCAATTGCAACAGATTCTACTGAGGAGGGAGGATGAAAGTTGAAGATAAGGAGAAAGGATTGAGCATGGAAGAAATGGAGGAAAACTACAAAGAGTGGATAAGAGAATCTGTAACTAATAAAAACAGTGAAATTGCCACAGACCTTGAATTCCAAGTTACAAATCTAAATGTGGTGATGGTAGCAGTGTATCACTAAAGATCATTAAGTATGGAAGTCATAGGAATAAAATGATACTTTATGGGGTTCTAGGAACATTGAATTTTTTTTCTGCTAAGGACTAATTTTGAAAGAAAAACATCAAAATAACCTTGTTTCAATGTTTAATTTCTACAAGATTATTATTCTCTGTTCAGTATCATTGTGTATGGCTCTAGTGCCAAAAATTAATTTTGTTTGACATCTTTAGGTAATAATAAACCTGTATCTTTAATACCATGTCTTCCAATACAGTTTAACCATCACTATTGCTATGAATGTGTGTGTAATGTGTACATGTGTGTGTGTACAGTTTATTCTGTTTATCCATCTACAGTGGACTTTGTCAAGCAGGTGCCAAACTGCTATTCTTGGCTATTTCTGGTAAATAGCCAGCTTTTATGAAATTCTGAAAAATTATTAACAATTATTTCTTTAGCTATTGCCTTTCCTATCTCTTCTCTATTCTCACTTTCTTTGTACTCAAATGAACACATAACAGATTGATGATATCCTATGTATTCTTAATCATTCTTTCATATTTTTCATTTCCTTATTTTTCTATGCTACATCCTAGGTGAATTTCTGGTAAATAAAATAAAGGTAGATAATTTCCAACTCGACTCAACTTCAAAAAGACAGTTATTGCAAACAGAGAGCAGGGGAGTAGCGTAGTCATATTCTAGTGGAATAACAGGCTCACAAACCCGCCCTCAACTCTCTCCCTTGCTGTGGTCTCTCAGTCATTTTGCTAAGCCTCCTTTTTCTGTCCAACAAGAATTCCTCTAATTTCTATTGTATAACATAGCAGTAAGAAATAAGCTGTGACGGGCCCATGTGCACAATACTGAGTTTAGCACAAGCAGAGCAGTGCTCTGAAAGTGCTCTAACTCAAAGGGGCAGACACTCAGGAGGTCAAAATTGTGATGGCCTCCCCCATTAAAATATCTCCCTGCCCAATGAGTGCATTGATGCCTTTCCTTTCTCCTGTTCAACTTTTCTAGCTATTGTTGTTTTCAGCTCTATATTCTATGTTGCTTCTGATGATGCCTTTCCTGACCTCACCACATGGAGCTGACCTCTCCTCCTTCATTTCTCTGTACAGTTGATCCCCTTTTATACACTAAATAGGGACCTCCTTGGGATCGGTGCAATTGATATTCACTTATCATAACCCTTAAATACAGATAGTAGTGCTTAGGAAAAAGAAGAAAGGGAGAAAGAGAAAGAATTTGAGTCAACGTCAAGAGGTTTCTGTTCCTTGCTCATGAGCTAGTAAGTAACGCGGTACACATATGTAATGTTGACATAAGATAAAACTAAGATTAGATCTAGGTTGGGAAGATAAAGTGACCAGAGTGCTTCAGGTAAGTTAGAAATGTTCTTCAGTTTATATCTTCATCGCAAAGTAGATTTAACCATTTGATGGACTAGACTTGCATAATGAGTTACCTCACAATTGACTTATTTCCCCCAACAGATGCTTTCTTCCCTTTTGAAAAGTAAAGCTTTCAGGAATTATTTGATCTTTGTTTGAAGCCAATTAAATATTAAAGAATCTCTCTTTCCTTTGCACAAGTGAAGAGAATTGAAAGCTCAGTTCATGGGGTTATGAGATAAAAGAACACAGAACTATTGCTTCCATTTCTCTCCTTTCTCCAGGCCTACATTCAAGCTTCCTAATCCCCTATTCAGCATTCATTCAACTGTTGTCTGGACTACTGTGACCGTCCAAGGTTGGGTAACTGATTTACTCCATCTCCAATGCAAAATGAGTCTCATAAAGTAGTAGCATCACCTGGGTTTTTCTCTGAATTCTGGCTCACTGAGATTTAGTCCATAGCCTGAATTCTGAATATTTAATTCAGACCACATTATCATCCCTAGTCTACTCTCTCAAGCATCAGGTAGCCTTCAGGTGGCTGTAGACTTCCCTTAGGGAATACTGATCCATGAGAGCTCCCCACCACCTTGTGTCCCTAAGAAAGGAGAAGATTTCCCACTCAATTTTTTCCCTGTCTTCACATAGCCTTCAAGGTCCATGGAGTAAACACCAGTCACTGACAGCCCAACTCCCCTTTCCCTATATTTCAGGACAGTTGCCCATACTTTCTTTGGAAAATTAGTTCCTATACCCTTAACCATGCAGTTTATGGAAGATTAGCTCTGCACACAGCTCCAGCATAGGCCCTGACTGACTCAACCCTACTGGCAGATCATGTCTTCTCAGACACAATAGTTGGTTCATAGGAATATGATCCTATGGAAGAATATAAACTCTTTACCCCAACTCATGGTGCTTTAGTGTTTAGGCTATTATCATCCTATTAGCTACCAAAAATGACCCTGAAAAGAAAGTCTTTGTCCTTGAAGCAGATAAGAGATTTTATAATGACATTGAGTGTTGGGTCCACCTGAGTCTGAAATATACTTAGACACTCAATTACATAAATAAGTTCTATTGTTTTAGCTAAGCATATTGGTGACAGGTTTTCAGTCATCTTTTAAAAAATTCCATGACATTTGTGGCATAAGAGAGCACTCTCTCTTAACCAATGCCCCATTTCCACATTCCCAACTAAACCCCTTTGAAAGACAGTTTCATTCATATAATTGATATTCATACTTGAAAAATTTGTAGAAATAATGAGAAATGATGGGTAGATTAGATCAGCAAGAGTAAGCAGTGAAATACATTTTAAGGACAAAGATGTTTATATTAATTCTACCATGCTGTTGGGCACTTTCTTTGGTGTGGTTCTCCACGCTCTCATTGAGTCTTCTTGGTAGAAAGCTGGAAATGAAAATAAGGACTAATATTACTGGGAAGTGATCAACAGATCTATGACACAATAGAATAGAAAACTTAAATGTGCCGAATATGAAGAAAGAATACTGCTTTATAATATTTTTGTCTTCATTATTTAGATGCATACAGATGTATATATTAGGTCACAATGTAAAATGTGGATGTAAATAAATCTGGCTCCACCTGAGGCAATTCTTTTATATTGAGTACAAAGAAATAGAAATTGCCAGAGTGTATGACATTACAGAAGGTACATATTTTGTAACACCTTTCTTTTAGGCATATAGCTATATAAACACACACAGCTACTGAGTTACATCATGAATTGTACTTCTAACTGTGGATGTAGCCCAAAGATTTGAAAACCACTAATTTGCTTCCTGAGGCCAGAAAGATTACAAAGCAACATGAGCATCTGAGTTTCAACCAGCAGTATGAGAGAAAACTCGTCTGTGGTAGCCTCAGCACCAAGAGCTAAACAGACAGACAACACATTTGTAGAAGCAGCTGGTGAAGGACACACACAGGCAGCAGATGGGCCATACCAGGTCATGCAACCTTCCAGGTGTTTTCATGCCCAGCTCTTCGAATTACTGCAGTTAAGTCATACACACGTGAGACCCAGGAGCTTATGGGAGAAGAGAGTAAATATTCTGGATTACTTCCAAGTACCGGCTTCTGGTCTAAAGGAACTGGAGGGCTGCAAAGAACTTGACCTTGGGAATCAAAGTGACTGTGACAAACTTCTAGAACTCGTGGCTGCTTGAGTATCAGGAGAATATTAAGTCACACGTCTCTTAAAAGCAATTTTCTTTTTTAAAAATTGCTCTTCTCTTGTTTTAAATTGTTCACTTCTTGTATTCTGTATTTATTTTTAGTTTGTTTCTTTCTCTAAATGTTTAGCACTTAAAGACTGCTAAATTCTTTTGAGTAGTGTGAGCTTTCTGTCAGTCTTCCTTTCAAGCACATTGTTTCAGCCACCTGGCATACTCTGTATTTCAGGTCGATTTTCCTCCCATTGTTTTCTTTAAAACATTCATGTTTTTCTCCTTTAGTTTTATTCACAATATTTGTGAAATTTTAAGATTCTGATTTTACATCAAAATTTAAATTTTGATTTCCTTTTAATTTCCCACAGATACTCACTTTTAATTTCTGAGTTTCTGGTTTTGTTTTTAACCTAGTTCGTGTTTTTTTATTATTATTATTTCTTTTGATTGCTCTTATTTCAACCTCAATTTTTCTCCACCTTTATTTTATTGGTTTATACTTTCTTATTTTTAATTTTATTTTTACTTTTCATGAAATTTTATTATAATTTAGGGGGTAAATTTTTACTCCATTGTGCACATGTTCCTTCACCCTTCACAAAACCACCTATTCTGAATCTTTTCTTTAAAAAAATCTAGGTTTTTTTATCCTTAGTTGTTGAATTGCATAAACACTTTGTAGATTTTGGAAATTAGTCCCTTGTCATATATGTGGTATGCAAATATTTTCTCCCATTCTGTAAATTTTTTCATATTTGTTTCTTTTGAAGCACTTCAAAAGCAACTTACTTTTGAAGTAAGTGCTTCAGTTTGATGTAGTCCTAATTTATCTGTTTTTGCTTGTTTCCCCTGTCATTGGAGTTGTATTTCTAAATGCATCTTGCAGTAAATATCCTATAGCACACCTTTGTGTTTTAAGGATGTTTTGATTTCTGCATCTAATTCTTTTCCTCTTTTGACCCATCTTCTTTCTTGGCAGAGTTACAAGAAATCCCTTTGGCTTAGTCTTTTCATTACCTTGGACTCATTATGAGGAGCAAAGAAAAGCTGCTTTGAGCTACAAGATACAGAAAAGTTAAAATGGTCAACAAATCGATGACTTCCTTGTTATTGTCAGGAGATGTCAGAAGACTCCGCCAGGCTGTGTCAAAAGATGTAGTCCTCCCAATACAATCCTTGGTAGAGGTCTCCCATGGGAGCCCTCAGGACAGGGGTTGGGGGGGTGGGGGAGTGGGGGAGAGGGAAGATGAGGACGCTAACCTTTGCGAAAGAAGACTTTCCCTTAAGCGCAGAGATAATCTGAACAATGTAAATGGCTGCAACCAAGAATCTCACCTGTTCGTTTCATCCAGATCTGCACCAGTCAGTCCAATCAGGAGAGAGAAGTTGCATAATGAGTTGAACAAGGAATTAGATTAAGGGAGAATCTGCTGGTGATATAAAGAATAGAGGATCAGCAAGTGTCAGGTGCCGAAACAATCTACAGAGCAGCTAGAGAGAACCCAAGAATTACTATTTTTAGGGAAGAGGTTCAGATAAATCAGGCCTAGGGACCCAGGGACTCTCCAGGGCTCTCTCGGTCTTGTCTTGGCAAGGAAATAATTCAATGTCAAGAGCAGACTTAGGCAGAAAAACAAGTTTAATGGCAGAGAAGGACAGGAAAGCTATCTGAGCAGAGAAGGGTCCCGAATTAGTCATCACTGAGGGGTTTTTATATGGGTATGTTAGGCAAGGGGTGAGGATTCAGCTGTTGTTTTTCTTGCTGATTGGTTGAGGCCTGTGGGATCTCCTAGTTACTGAGGCCCACTGAGTTTCTCCTGTTACCTAGTCTGGCTTCCTGAAACTAGTTTTGTTGTGTTGTTAGTGCTATGTTATTGTATTGGTGTTTTGAATATTCCATTTTTAATATCCTCCAGCAAATTCTCCCTCTTGGTTAGTTGGGTTTCTGCCATTTAAAAGCTAAATTTTTCTGTGATGGGAGGAGACGTTTTTTCCTAGAAACACAGTGCCCACTGTATTGGGAGAATAAGGAGAAATTCAGACTACATTATCACCCTGGGGCCTAGGGTGAGGAGGGACTGTCCAGTGAATCTTGCTAAAGGTATTTTCAACAAATCAGATAAGTCATAAAGAAGGAAGACAAGTTGGGCCGGGCATGGTGGCTCGTGCCTGTAAGCTTCAGCCTATGAAGCGGCCGGGGCTAGGGATCCCGGTTTGAGTCCTGCCTGGGGCCGGTAGCGAGACCTAGTTCCAAACAATAGCTGGGCGTGATGGCGCGCACCTGTAATCCCAGCTACCTGGGAAGCTGAGGCTGGGAATTGCCTGAGTCTGTAGTACTCTGGGCAACGAGAGCCTGCGGTTCCACGGGCAAATATAGCAAGACCTAGTCTCAAAGCCTGAACTCAGAGAAATTTCTTGACCAATACTGGCAGGAGGCAAGACTCCCAAAGCCCAACACCAGAGCCATAAGGAAAAGCAGCAAAGCAATGGAGATGGGATTGGATTGGAGAGGACGGCCTGCAGCAAGAAAACATGGACAGATCACAAACGAATATAACCTGGCCACCCAACGCAACCTTAAGACTGAAAATCTAACAGCAAGGTGCACCTGGACCCAACAACACAGTCCTTCACCCAGAGAAAAGACACTAACATAGGAAAGAGACTAATGGACTCAGCACAGCTAATAAATAACAAAGATTGGGGTGTGAGAGAATGGAGGGAGCATCGGAGGGAGGAGGGAGGGGGAAAATATACAACAGAGAGGTTGTAACCCAAAGAACAAAATAAAGTTGTCTATATATTAAAAAAAAAAAAAAAAGGAAGGA
>PVHY01003306.1:0-35406 GCA_004024945.1 Uropsilus gracilis | reverse complement strand
GCTTGAGTCTGTGGTACCCCGGGCAACGAGAGCCTGCAGTTCCATGGGCAAAAATAAGCGAGACCTAGTCTCAAAAAATAAAAAGAAGACAAGGTTGAGGAGAAAACTATGAAAAGCCTCAACCTATCTAAAACAGAGAATGAGAAGCCTACAGGAAAGAGAAACAAGCTTATAAACTGAAATTTTGTATACTGTTCAAGGTGGAAAGCAACTGTCAGCTGGAAATACTCAGATGAAAATAGAAAGGAATAGGACGGTCTCGGGGCACCCAAGTTAGTGTTTTCTCAAGAGTGATCCCTGAGCCTAAGAGACCAAAAACAAAAACTAGGTAGGGTCCTGTCTAGTAAAGAACAAAAATAGAACTTTTCCGATGCATAATGTGTTCTACATTTAGGACCTTAAAGACCCCTAAGAAAAGTGTCCTATATGACACATATCCCTGAAACTTAAGCAATAGTGAAGAGTTGACATTTCAGTGGTCAGAAGAGGGTCCTATCACATGAACAGGGCTCAGATCATTTGAGCTCTACCTGTAGATCCTACCCTGTGTAGATCTTGAGCAAATCCACTCTGAAGACTCTAAAATTGCAAGCAAGACCATCTATGTCGAGCCATATTCAAGGGGAGAACACAGTGAAATTAAATCATAAAGCACATTTACATGAGCAGTCAAGTTCTTACACACACACCCAAAAAAAAGACAGATCACCACCAGATATATTGTTTATGAAGCTTTCATATATACACAATGATCCATGTACAGAGCAGACAACAGAACAGTTCTTGGATAAGGGATGTGACAATGAAGTGATGACACTGATTCCATAAAGCCTAAATGGATAATAATCTCATTATTTTACAAATATATCTTGTGTTGTTTATAAAATATTTCTTTCACAAGTTAAAACAGTATCTGCTACAGATGGATTTGATTTTGGTCAAATCGATGAAAAAGTTCTATGTTAATGCAAGATTTGTTGTAAGGATTCCAGGAACACATGAGTCAAAATTTCAAATTATGATTCCCACAGTAACTGTAATTCTGCTATACAACATACATAATGGAAGAAATGTTATCAATACATACCATAGTAGAAAATACTCTGTAAGCAGAAACAAGCTGAGTTATGCTTGTTGTGGGAACCATCATTTTCAACTAGCTGAGATATATAAAAATTGAAACCATAAATGCATGCATTATTTTAGGTATTTAAGCCCAACTTTTCTTGATCCAACTTAATCAGCTTTGCATCCAAACAATATTTCCCTTTCATAAACTGCAAATGAGTGTCTTCTAATTTTAAAATCCACACCATGAGGTTTCTTCGCATGCAAGCTGCCTTTGCAGGATGACATCATTATACCCTGACTCTCCCCTGTTCCCCCAAAGATCAGGATATATCTGCTGAGATCCATTTATCTATATTCTTTTTCTCCCTGAAGTACACAGTAAAGGGGGGGAGCCAAAGCAAACAAAAATGACACTGAAGAGCTCAGGAAGGTAGATAAATGCAACAGAAAGGACACTGGACCATTAACTTCCCCCCTGGTACCTTTCTAAACAAAGGTGAAAAACAACAACACCCTAGATTTATAATTTCCAGAATGTTTAGTGGTAGCATTATTTCATCTTAACTTGACAACATGTGGAAAAAGCAAAACAAAACAAAAAAACCCTTTAGTTTTCAGCTCTTTGTGACACAAGTAAAATGTATCTAAGGATGTGCTTTTACATTACCATTTAAAGTCTAGACCATTTAATTGCACTTACAATATTACCCACTTACGACAGGTAGAGGATTTCCTTATTGAAGACAGAATATACTTATTACAAAAAAGATTATGGTTACAAGCTGCACATTGAACATACTTAAAAGCTTTCTGCTTTAAGTATATTCCGAAAATTCAATACCATCACAGAGAAATAACTGCCCTTTGAAACTCTCCCTTGGAAAATAAATCCTATGTATTATATCCAGTATTGCTTTTCCCAGTTTGGTTTTAACTAAGAAGGGCACCTTCTGCAGCCTCTGCAGAGAAATTCTTTTACTTTTCAGTTTAACCATCAGGGTATGTTTCATTATATTCAAACTACATGACACTGGCTCAAGAACAAGCCTATGTCCTTTGCCACTCTAAGTAGCTCCACCCCAGTAGTACTCATGATGTCTGGAGGGTGACATGGTCAATCTTCACCTCTTAGTGCTCATTCCAACAACTCAAATTTTTGTTCCTTCTTCTATGTGGAAACAGACCTTTCTCCATAGAATCAGAATTAATAAATTCAATTAAAATGAAGAATCAGCTGGTAAAAAGTCTCAATATCATTTGTTCTACTTGGGAAATGACACAGCTAATCCTTTTCCTATGAAAAGTATATCTACTTTGCATATAACTAAAAGGTAGTATTTTAAGAACTAAAAGGGAAACAAATCCTAAGGAATTTCATTTTAAAAGGTTTTATTATGGAAGAAGAGTTGTCTTCTTATTGTTGCCTACAATTATAAACAAGATCTTTGTAATGACTAAAGATGAACACAAATTCTTGGGGGAAACATAACATACTGAAGGTATCCCACAAAACATGAATACTTCAATTTAAGGGTTCTTCTTCCTACTAGGCAAAGGTTTTAAAAGACAATATATGGGGTTAATTGCAAAGCACAATCTCAATTCTATTTTCAGTTATGAAAAAAATGAGATAACTAGTAAGCTGAAAAATTAGAGATGGGGCGTGAGCCCTTGTACCTTGTCAGAGGAAAGAGACACCAGTCAGACAAGAAGGCAGAGCACAAAGCATGAACTGCCCATGTAGTCCATCCACTTTACAAAAGTGTCTCAGGAAAAGAGTAGATCAATCCTATCAACTAGAGAATGAAATAATGTCTCCTTCAATGTGAAAATGAAAGAGGTGACAGAATCTTAAAGGATCATAGACTACTTCGAAATGGAGTTTGTCTTTCTTGAGCAGTCAATGTGCAAAATTATTCAGTTTTCCAGAAAACTGATAGCAAATAATGTTCTAGAGACTTTAGGATCATAAAAAAAAAATTGTTCAGTTTTACTTATAATTACAGGTACAGAATTCTGTAAATAGAGTAAAATGTCAACACATTAAAGCATAAACAAAAGGAAAATTTTGAAACAAAGCTAGGTTGCCCAACAATGTTAAGTGTCTGTGCATTCATAAAGTAGATACTATGCAGTCATTTACAATGCATATTTGAAGAACATCCCGAAGAAAAGGGTTGATTAACATACTGTCAAATGAAAAGCAATGCTTCAAAATGTAATATTCTCTTTTTTTTTTCTCTGTGATGGCTTTTTTTTAATTCAATTTTTTCAAAATTTTGCATATATATGTGCATTTATATTACATTATTGTGTACCCTGGGGCACTTCCACTTCCCTAACACCTGTTAACCATCCTGCTCTTTTGTGCCCTTCACCTCCCCAGCCTTCTTTCCCATGCTCCTCTCTTGCTCCATTGTACAGTCCCATTGGTTGTTTCTAATTTTTCTTATTCATTTGTTTGTTTTCCCTATATTCATCATATAAGTGAGACCATCCTGTATTTCTCTTTTTCCTTTTTGGCTTATTTCTGCTAAAATGAGTCCTTCTAGTTCCATCCATGTTACTCTAAATGTATAAATGACTTATGTTTTTCCCCCTTGATTGGTGCATAGTATTCCATTGTGTACATATACCACATTTTTTTTCAGCCAATCATCAGTTTGGGGGCATTTGGTTTGTTTCCAAATCTTGGCAACTGTAAACAGAGCTGCTACCACTTCTGGGTAGATTCCCAGAAGTGGAATTGCTGGGTCGAATGGTAATTCCACTTTCAATTGTTTGAGGGTCCTCCACACGGTCTTCCATAGTGGCTGGACCAGTTTGCACTCCCACCAGCAGTGTAAGAGAGCTTCTTTTTCTTCACATCTGCATCAACACTTGTTGTTGTCCGTTTTATTTATATGGGCCATTCTTACTGGTGTAAGATGGTGCAAGTATCTCAGTGTGGTTTTAATTTGCATTTCCCTGATTATTAGTGATGTGGAGCATTCTTTTATATGCCTATTAGCCATCTGTATCTCCTCTTTGGTGAAGTGTCTTTTTAGTTCTTCTCCCCATGGAATATTCTCTATGATTTCTATTTTGAAAGAAAAGTATATACATAGAAAAAATATTGGGAGGACATATACAAAACCACTAATGGAAGTTACCTCTGCTAATGATATCTACTGTCTTCACATTTCTTTCTTTTCCAAATAACAAAAGAATAAAGGAAAACTGTTATTTTCAAAGAAGAGCCAATAAATTACATTCTGATCTCTTCGTCTCATCTTTAATAACACACATAATGAAAAACTTGAAGTATATTTTTATTACCATGAAACACTTGCATTAACAATTATTTTTATAAGTTACAAAGTCAAGAGTTTATTCAAATTTACAGCTTCCTTATAATTTTGCTGTATTATACAAGAGCAATGTATTTTTAAAAAAGATATAAAGACATTAAATTTTTAATCAAGATTGTGTTTTTCCACACAATCATCTTCATATATTATTGCATCTAGAAAATGAACTTCATGTGCTTGATTCCATAAGTTTTGAAGAAAACCATGATAATGAGTGCCCACAGTCCCAAAATAAAGCCCCCAGGGGGATGCCAGTCTTTCAGCTTCGGTTTCTGAAAAACAGGAAAGACAGACAGGATAGTAAATGATCTGAGAATCATATTTTAGATCCGACAAAAGTGAAAAATACTGTTTTCTGGAATTGGAGTTAGTCACTATGTAAAATGGATCCAAGACAAGTTCACAAATCTGTGGAAGGTATCTTCATCATATAGCTTAGTTTTCCCTTACTGTATCAAACACTCTTCACTCAATACTCATATTACAAAAGAAAAAAGAAGAAAGCAGAAAAGCTCAAAAATAAAGTAAATCAATAAACCACAATACATCAGTATGGACCATGCTAATAATATATATTCACTGCCACATCTCTTGTTACATATGTTTATTATCTATGATTTAGAATATCTGAGAGTTACTTCCTGTATACAATATTAAAAACCCACTAATTAAAGTTCAAAGAATAGTTTGAAAAAATGAAGGCTTACTTTTCATTGTATGCATGGAGATGTTATTTACAGAAAGATTCCCAATTAGGTGATTTTTCAGCAATATGTCCTTTCTTTGCTGATAATCTCCCTTAACTCCAGTTAATTACAAGATCATATGTTTTCAATTTACTTTTCAGGTCATTCCTTTCTAATCTTTGCTCCTTAAATGCTATTGTTTTCCAGAGTACTGTCATCAGTATTTAATTTTTTCCTTTACGCAGTATCTTTAGGCAACACCCGTTAGGAGTCACTTGTGGAATGATGAAGAAAATGAGATGGAAGAGATTGATAGCAATCTTGAGGATCCCCACAGAATGGGGATCCTGGGAATCATGTCCACGTCCAACTTTAATGAAGTTGTCAAACCCTTTATATACCCCAGCAAGGAAATGTTACAATGATGTAATGAGGAAGTAGCAAAGTGTAAGTGACTACAGCAGGGAGGATACAGGGATGCGTGATAACAGAATTTACCTGTGGGGGGTACAGTAATTACTAATAGGTCATATGTCTCTTGGAATATTCCAAAGAGGTTAAGAAGCTGGGTTACAGGTGAGAGATATGCTATTGCCCACCCTCTAGTGTGCCAGAGGGGGCTAGAGAGATAGGTGTTCCTCTTATCTGAAGCTCCATATCTCTACCTACTTCCGCATTCCACAGACACCTACTCCCTGTCAATAGGCTTATGAGCAAAATCTCATTGACATCACTAACATGGAACTCTATACTAAAACCCAGACTACTCATGCACAACTAACAGACAAACTTTACTACACACTATTGGTTTAGCACTACTGAGTGCTAAACCACTCAGTCACTTTAACTTTCTCAATCTGTAAACTGGAGATTTGGAACACTTATTTCTTCAGAATGAATAAATGTGTAAGTACTGCAATAATGTGAAATAATATTGCTTACAGTGGTTACATTCCATTTGAATCCCATATTTATTATCCCCTACCACCCCTCCAAGAAAACTTCACAAATACCCAAAATATTAAATACATTTCATTATGTTACTTTTCATTCAGAAGTTTACAATTGCTTCTAAACATAAATATGGAGCTGATGATAATGACAATGAGTACCCATGCCCTCTAAGTTCTGTGGTCTGAGAACTGCACCAGATGGCAGACTTAGAAGTCACAGACCTCTTTGTGTGAAGTTGTGAAAAATGTTAATTTAATTCCAATAAGAAAATCTAGAACAATTAATCTAAAGCATAATTATTTTAAAGATAAAATATCTATCACAGATTTGTGACAATAAAAAAATAAGTGAACTAAAGATAACAGGGCTAGTGCTAATTTTTTGTTCTGTTTATTTTCTACTAATCAAACAGTAATTCATATGAAAAGGTTTAAAAAAGCTGAAGATCAAAAATAATTTTTTTTTCTGGTGAAAATGAACATTATTGCTAGTAGAAGCACCTTTATATAACAGTTCAGTTATGGAGTCCAGTTTAAGAATACTGACCTAATTGAGAGTACAAGATTCAGATTTCCTCCAAAAATTCAGAGTCTCTGATTTATATGGTACTTGAACATTCACACATACACATACACAATGCTTTTGAAAAACTAAATATTAACAAAACCTGGGATTAAAGTCTTAACTAAAGATAAGAAGAGCAATACCGACAATCGTTTCATAATCAAGTCAATGAATTTTAGCACTGGAAGGGTTCAGGGTTATGAACTTTCAAGAGTTCAAGAGCACTGTGACTTTCAAGAGGTATTTAAACTGAGTCATATAAAATGTGGCAAACATCAGTGAAGTTCTACGAATCATTCGAGATTATTGAAATTATAACCAAGTAGTTACTATCAAATCTTATTTCTGCAGCTGTAGAAACTACTTTTCAATAAGACAGATTCCTAAGGTATAATTTTACTATTTGACCATAAATTCAGCAGTGTGAAACAGAGAGAAGACAACAGTAGCTTCTCTTGAAGTACCATTTCTCTGAAGATTCAACAATTGGTCCTGGCAGGTATTTTGATCCATCTCCAAGGGCTGACTCAGGGAGTTCTGGAGGCATCGATCGCTTCCTGGCCCATCAGTGAGATGAGTCCCACATCTGGGCCACTCACTGATGCCCAGAAGACAAAAACAAAGTGCTAGTGCTATGGTTCCCAACAGCAAACTTTAAAAGTAATAATGGAAGACTAAGAAATATACATAACTACTATAAAATTATAATGGAATGGTGTGTTTATTCACATTGAAACATCGAACAAACTAACAAAAGCAGCAAATCTCAACTTTCTAAGTGTTACTTGCAGCTCCATGTATTTAGTTCCATATTCATTACAATTTTTTGATTAACAAAAATGTGGATAAGAATTTATTAAATTAATTACAGTTTAAACTCATAGCTCAATATGGTATCAAGATAAGATTCCCCACTGCTGCCTCTCCTATTTTCTAAAGAAGATACACGTGAAGGCACAGAAAAAGACAGCACATGCTATCAAAATTAATTTAACCTTTGATAAATAACTTGAAAGCTCAAAAAATCAGATCTAGAACCAAATTAATGGTGGGCCCAATTTCCTGATTATTTCACATGATACAAAATACTGTTTATCCCTGTTGTAAAATGCAGTAATTTTGTTAGGTGAGAAGAGCTTTAGTTCTCTCTTCCCTGTTATTTAAAGGAAACAGTGTATCAGGATGGTTTTATGAAGCTGCCTAGTGCTCTAACTCATTCTTATTCATGAATGGTATGACTCTTTATACACCCATTTAAATGCAAGTCCCAGTAAACATGTCAGAAGGTAGAGGGGCCACTAAAAGTGGTTCTCTACAACTAAGAAGGTTCAATATTCACACGAAAAATTCTACAGATGTACGGTGTGCCCCTTGGCTTAGAAGGAGAATATAGGAATAATCCCCTTAGAAGCAGTTTGTTAAGAAACAAAGGTTTTCCATATATCCATCTTTTTAAAGTGGCCCCAAACCAGGCAAACAGAATTGTAGTAGATGACCCTAGTTTAATTTATTAGCAAAGCCACATTTAATGACTGCCTGCCTATCACAACTTCATAAAACTAATGCAAGTGTATTCTTCAGCTACAGACATGAGAAGGCAATGGAACCTAGGTAGAGTGGGAAGCATACACGAGCCCTGCTGGCAAATAACAATGTTCTAAAAGGGAAGACCAAGGTGAGCTATGAGTAAAAATACTATGACACAGAAGGTAAAAAACTCCTGAAGATACAGCAAACATATCTGTGAATGTCATGTAATAAAGAATTCCCCATGAACTAGAATAAAGATCACAAGAAACCAAAAATAACAGTGGTTTAAAGAGAAAAATATCAGACACAAGACAAATTATAGAATAAGATAAAAGGAAGCTGGGTGACATATTTTGTAATAGCAAAATTAAAATCTGCATTGACAACAAAGACTATATTCTAAGCACATCACCTAGCTATGGTAGACTCATGGGGAAAAAAATAACCCCAATTATAAATAAACAAACAAACAAACAAACAAACAAATAAATAAATAAATAAATACTTTTGATTAACAACAAAATCAAAAAGTTTAACAAAGCAGCTAACTAAAATCCCCCAACCAGGCTCTCTCATTGTCTCAGGAAAACACATGAAAAAGCACAAAAACAGATAACAGCATTACTTCCAATATGTTGCTTTATAGCATCACCCATTAATATGTGGATTCTATTCCATGTTCTCTGAATCACCTAGTTTTGTGACTTCCTCAGCTAATAGAATGCAACACAATCAAAAGTGTTCAGTTCTAAGGTTGGTCTAGAGAGACTTTGCTTACTTCTGCTCTTTTTCAGGTCTTCACTACCACCATGAGTAAAAAATGAAGACAGCCTTCAAAATTATGAGCTGATGTTTTAAATGCCTAAGCTTTGAAGCAGTTTGCTTACATCCATCAAAGCAAAAATTAATATGGATGAAAAATCCCCACCCTTCATCATCAACAGAAAATAAGAAAAGTTCTCAATTACATACTTAGACTTTCAGCTTTTTAAAACAACAGCTTATATCATGAAAGGCAGTTAATCATCCTCTTGTCCACCATGAATTTTGTAGCTGTGAGGAAGGTGTGACAAGATAATCCCCTTCTAGAATGAAAATTTAGTCGCATTACCTCATCTAAGCTTAATTTCAAAAAGAATTTTGATAACTACATGTTACACCTGAACACTAATTATAGTTAAGACTGATGAAAACATTCAGAAAAATACCTTCTATACAGTTTGGTAGAGGCAAATTTCATGAATGCTCTTTGCCACCATCTTTCATGCCCACTTCAAGGGAGCTGCACTGATGCTCCTATCTCTCTCTTACAATTTTCCTGGAAAGACATTCATTCCATTTGCCAATATGCCCATGTTATTTTCCAGGAAACTAGGGAAATCTAAAGAGGAACTTGTCTAGTTTCCGGCTAAACTGCCTCTTCCCAACTGGAATCTACATATGAAATTTAATTCTTTTCCTTTTGAAGTAATTAGTGTTAATCAGATGCTGCCACCCTACTGGAGAAATGAACATAATCCAAGATCTTTAGATGTACTACCTATGGTAAACTTATAAAGCAATTGCTTTAATCTAGGAAAAGTAAATGATGCTTTTTTAATAGAATCATTTTTTAATAGGAAGTTTTGGGTTTTTTTTTGAACTATGATTTTAGTTTTTCCATGTAAGAACACCTACTTACTATTAACTATTAACACTACTATTTAATACCACTTTGGAATTTCTAGTCAACCCAAACATAATTCATGGAAAGGAGAATAAATTTCCATTATTTGTAGGTATCATAATTTGGTATCAACAAACGCTACAAAATCAAAATTAAATTACTGAGAATTAAAAACTCAGATTTGAGATAAATATGAAAAGGTCTTTTCAAAAAGTCAAAGGTAGCAAGAGAGACAAAAGAATTAAATTTTTTTATTCACATTAGCAATGAAAAATTAAACTACAAATATGCATAGCATGAGATGTAAGATTAGCACTCTATATCATACTACACAGGGGAATAAACAGCCCTGGATATAAAAAAAGGAGATAATAATGATAGTCTATAATGTGTTTCTGAAGCAAAACAGAATGAGTAACAAAGTAGAATAGAATTTAGGATTCTGTTCAGTAGTAAGTAATCTAGTATCTGATAAAAAAAAAACTATCACAAAACAAAGAAAAAGGGACTATTATTCTTACCATTGTTTTAAAACTGAATTAGCATTTTTAAAAAGCAGTTTTGCTTAAACTGAGTGCTATCTACCAAAATAACACTTGACATGGTTTAGAACTAGACATAAAAACAAAACTAAGGTAAAATGCAGGAGAATCTATACAGTAGAGAGTTTTGTAAATCTAAAAAGCAATAAATGAAAGTAAGATATTTTTAAAGGTGTTTGGAATCTCAAACTATTTTATAAAGTATATAGTTCAAATTAAAAATAAATGGGAAAATGACAAAATGGGTATAAATTCATACATGAAGATCTCCCAAAAGTCAATAGGATAAAGAATTTACCAATAAATGGGACAGAAAAAAAAATATTTCACAAATGGCTAACATTTGAAAGTACTAAAATTTTCTTGACCATAAAAATGAATTAATATACTACCAATTTCTTCATCTTTTAAAAATTAAACTACTAAATGTTAATAAGGATAGTTAACTTTTCAGGGTAGTAATCCATTAATTTGCTCCAAGATCTTTAAAAATGCTCATATATCTCATTCTTAGAATCTATATTAAGTAATTTAGAAATGCTGAAAAAGCTTTGTCACAACACATTTCTTCTCAGTGTTACGTAACAAAAAATGGAGCAAAATCTATATAAATAATAACATGGGAAAACTGTACATCCACATAATTAAATAGCTATCAAAATATTTTCAAACAGTATTAATGATTTGGAGAGATGACTATAGTCCGAAAAGTATTAATAGTAAGAAAATTAAAGCAAGATGCACTTTGAACATAAAACATCTAGAAGAAAACCTATTCAGCAAGCTCCTTGACAGTCTTGGCAATTATTTTTCTGATTGATAACAAAGAAAAAATACAAAAATAAACATAAAAAGGTGAGAGTACATCAAGCTAAAAGAAAACTATCAAGAAAAGGAAAAGAAACCTATAAAATGGGAGATATTTGCAAACTGTGTCTGATAAGGGGTTACTATCCAAACTATATAAAGATCGCATATAAGTAGAAGACAGCAAAAATCCAAACAATACAGTTTTCAAAAGGGTAGAGATCTGAAAAAAAATTTTCCAAAGAAGACTACAGATGACAAAAAAGACATCAAAAGGTGCTCACTATCACAATTATCAGGGAAATACAAATCAAAATCACAATGAGGTATCATCTTGCAACTTTTATTAAAAAGATTTTTATCAAAAAATCAAGAAATAGCAAAAGTTGCTAAGGATATGGAGAAAGGGAGCACTGGAGCAGTGTTGGTAGAAGCATGAATTAGTAGCTAGAAGAAATGGATGGCAATACCTCATCATATGATGCAGCAATTCCATACCTAGGTACTAATCCAAAGAAAACCAAAACACTAACTTCTTGAAAAGATATCTGTACCCTTCTGCTCAGTGCAATATTCTTTACAACAGATCGTTGAAGAAACCAAAGTGCCCATTAATGGATGAATAAAGAAAATGTGTCTATCTACATATATATATACAAGCATATGCATTTACACATATAATGGAATATTATTCAGCCATAAAAAGGATATCTTGCCATTTATAATAACATGGATGGATCTTAAGGACATTACGCTAAGTAAGCCACAGAAAGACAAAAACCTGTATGATCTGACTTATATGTGAAATCTTAAAAAAAACAAACAAACAACCCAATCACCAAAAATCAAGCCAGGGTAAAAAAAAAAAAAAACAACCAAACAAAAAACCCTGTAAATACAGAGGACAAGGTGGTGGTTGCCAGAGGAGGGGACTAAAGGTAGGGTGGTAGAATGAGCCAAAAAGTAAAAATTTCCAGTTATAAATAAGTCATGGCGCTATAATGTAAATCATAAGTAATACCTGAAACTTGCTGAGAGTAAATCTTAAAAAAATAAAAAAAAGGTAGCTATTTATGGTGACAGGCATTAACTAGTCCTGTGATTATTTTGCATTTTGTAAATATATGCAAACATTAAATCATTATGCTGTACAATCTGACACTAATGTGTATTATGTGTCAATTATAACTCAATTTTTAAAAAGGGAAGATGCGAATTACATATAAAATATGATCTTTATTTCCATAATACTGTTCAAAGAAAGGAAATATACTAAAACCTTAATTGTGTTTCTTCTCTGGGAGAAGTAGGATAGGTAGTTTTAATCTCTGTACTCACATATACTTCTGAAGGCATGTTTTCTATAGCAGACATGTATTTCATTAATTCTTTTTTGAGGAGGAGAGGAGTTTATAGGAAAAACTTATATTGAAAGAGCCTACCTAGAAGAATCTTCATACATTTATATTTTCCAAATTAGGAGATGTACTACAATAATACTGTTTAGTGCTCGATATCCCACTTTTACAAAAAGTAATATGAATAGCATGACAGGTACAAATTATAATAAAGTGCTTTTTCAGTATATATTTAATGATATTCCTAGTGTGTGACAATTAATACTATTTTTAAAACAACTATAGGTAATATTTTAGCCATTCTGTGATGATTTTACTTACCTACCATCATATGACAGATTGGTGTAATTATTGCATTTTGTGGTACAGCTTCATCTGAGGTAAGTTTATACTAGAGAATAGTTTGTAATTCTATTTGTGTCCATATTAGAACTTCTTATAAAATGACTTATGTAGTTACTCTGACTCCTATTAAATACACTCCTCTTTTTTTTTTTAAGCTTTCACAATAACAGCTATAATAGAAGGTGAAAAGCATACATAAAACACTGCAACGTGCCATCAGCAACACTTAAAAAGCTTAAGGGTTACCTATTATTGAAATGTCTAACATTTCAATTAAAAAAGGTAGCTAAGCAACACTGCACTGTCAATTTAGTCTCCCCATTCATGTTGCTAGGAGAACATTATACCATAGAACTTCAAAATAGTTAATGGAGCATAAATCTAACTATTAAAATTATAAAAAAAAAGAAAAGAAAAAGAAAAAAGGAACTGAGGCATTTCAAAACTGTACATGTTTACTGGGGGAGTTGATGAGAAATTGACAATGCTTCAGTGAGATTCTTTTCCTAAACTATAGGGTGCTGGAGCACAAGCAGGGGCAGGCAGGATCAGGTCAGGGGGTGCTGGGAGGCAGGCAAGTCCCTCAGGAATCTTTACACTCCTTCTCTGGGTTCTCTATGGTTTTCTCTTTCTAGGATCCCCCTCTGGCTTCTTCATCACCTCCCAGGCCCAGGTGTGCCCACTTACATATGCACCCATCCACTGGGCCCAGTTATATATAGCCATGGGGAGAGTGCGAGATCACAGGTGCAGGTTGTAGAGGCTAACAGTGGAAGGGTGTGAAAAGCCCTGATAATTTATTTCTTCTGCAGTGTATATAAGTAGGTTAAACCTATATTTTAAGGACGGGAAAAGAATAATTCACCAAGGTTACAGTTATAATAACTTTTGAAATAGCTGTTTTCAACTGTATGCGTTAATATATGCATTTATTCAATGTATGCGTTATGTTTAATCAATGTATGCATTAATGTATCCAGCTTCTGTACATTATCTCTATAAAATACAATTTGTACTCTTCAAATTATGTTAACAGTATAAAACAAAGCATAGGTAGCAGAGTTCTACAATAGTCTTTGACACGCCCTCTCCCTGGTGTGTTCACCCTGTGTAATTCCTTTCCCTTGAGTGTGAACAAGACTTAAAAATATGATAAGACATCACTCCCCAACTGGAGAAAATAGAGAGCAGTCAAGAGAAGAAACCTGTGCAACTCCACAGAAAAATTGGAGGAAGAAAATCTTACTTTCCAGTGCAAACTTGTGTCTACAGAGGAACAGAAGACTTCTACTGAAAGTATATCTACCACCAAAAAAAAAAAATATATATATATATATATATACACATACATATGGAGATATATATATATATATATATATATATATATATAAACAAACAAAGGAAACCAAACAAAAAGGAAGTATGAAAGAGGACAAAATTTCCTGTAAAGCAGAGAAAACACAAGACAACGACCAATAAAAAAACCTTCACTGCCTGTGAAAAATACCAATTCCTCCATTGCCTGTGAAAATCTCACCCATCAACTTGCTTCACTAGGTAGGACATTGTGCAGGCCTGGTACAGGCAACTGAAGCTGAGCACACTGGCCTGAAACTAGAAATTTATAAGAGAATCTGCAAATGTGCATATCCAAATCAAAAAGATATTCCTAACTCTTTGAAAGATGCCGGGATCCTGAGGAAATCAAAGATGAGAGCACTGCTAAGTAGTGAGAAAATAACTCTGGGAAGTTTTGAGGAAACTAATCTTCCTAAAGTGACTGCTTTTTCTGAGGAGGGGATGCCTGCACCTCTCTTTGAGGGATCTATAACTCTTGAGGGAGTTGACAAAGTTGTAGCGACTACTTCTTCCTCGGAAGCTGTGTTTGCTTCCTGGACCAAAATTGCAGCCATGACTAGAAGGATGGAGGAAATACAAGTAGTACAGTCACCACCAGTGTTGAATGTTAGGTGGTGTGTTATTGATGGAAGAAGTCTACCTGTGGACAGAGAGGACTGGGTCCGCCTTCAGTTTCATGCAGGACAAGCATGGGTACCTGAGATGCAAGGGCAGGTGTGTGTCCTCTTCCTGCTCCTGGCCTGCAGTTTTCCACCCCCACACTTGGAGGACATGTTATGCCCCAACTGTGTCCACAGGAATAGGGCATTGATGAAAAGCTTCCAGTGAGATTATAGAACCAGGAGAAAGGCTCCAACTATGATTAATTTTAATGTTAAAAAGATACAATCAACTGACAGCTGAACTCCGGGCCTTTCCAAACTTTCTATATTCTGAGTTCAATGATTTCAGACTTTCAAGTATTTTAAACCAAAGTCAAAGTGAAGCTAAACATATTCTTTTTTTCCCTACAGTTTCATTTGATTGTGACTAGTTTGCATTACTGCAAAATTTCAAGAACACAACTTCACCCTTCGCTCAGTGAACACACATCACTTACTATATTCCAAAGCTCTAGTGCCACTACCCTGTGACCTTCCTCTCCCATCCCTTTCTCCTCCCCCTTTTCCCCAGTTTCCACTGATAATCAGTGTATTATTTACAGTCTTAATTATTCTTATTGTTTTGCTGGTTTGTTCAGTTTGATTATTTATATTCCAAAAATGAGTATGATTCTTTTCACTTAGCATAGTCAACTAAAGTGTGCCCCATTTTGTGCCACTATTTCATCATTCTTGGTAGCTGAGTAGTATTTCATTAAAAAAAAAAATACACACACACATATATTCCACAATGTTTTTTATCCACTCATCTGTTGATGGACATTTAGGTTGGTTCCTATCTTGGCTATTGTGAATAATGCTGTTGAGAACAAAGGAATGAATAAAGATTTACTCATAGAGTTTTCACGTTTTTTGTGTAAAGACCTAGCAGTGGTTTTCCTGGATCTTATGGCATTTCTATTTTTTTGCTTTTGAGGAACCATCCTACTACTTTCTTTAGAGGCTGCACCAAATTGCATTCTCATCAACCGTGATGAGTGTTCTTTTTCTCCTCATCCCTATCAACATTTGAGGTCTACAGTCATTTTGACATAAGCCATTCTCACAGGGGTAAGGTGATAATCTTAGTGTATTAGATTTATATTTCCCTTCTAATAAGTAATGTTAAACATTCTTTCATGTGCCTAGAGGCCATCTGGACATCTTTAGAGAAGTATCTATTTAGGTTTTTGCCCAATTTTTGACTAGATTGTTTATATTTGTTATTGAATTGTAGAAGTTCTTTATATATTTTGGAAAGTAATTGTCAGGTGTGTAATGTGCAATCTTCTCCCAATTCATAGGTTGCCAGTTTGTTTTTGTGGTGAATTCTTTTGAGGTAAAGTCTCTCTAGTATAATATACCCCATTTGTTTAATTTTACTTTTGTTTCCCTTGCCTTTTTATCTATGTCTTTTATCTATGTTTTATCTATGTATATCTGTATACAAATATACAGTTGTAGTTAATGTCCAATATTATATTGCCTATTTTTAATGTATTTGTGATTTCACATTTTATATCAACTTCTTTAATCCATTTTGAATTAAAGTTTGTATATGTACTTAAGTAAAGATCTATTTCCCTTTTTTCCCCATGTAACTGTCCAAATTTACTAACACCATTTGTTAAAGAGATTTTCTTTTCTATATAGGCTGGCTCCTTTTTCAAAGATTAACTTAATATTTGGGTGGGTTTCATTTTAGAATTTTTTGATTGCACACACAAACATATACACACACACATATATTACATCATTGTCTACCCCAGGTTCTCCCATCACCTTATCATCCGTGAATCACCTTAATCTCTTGTTCCCTTCCCGTCCCTGATTTTACCTTCTTCCCCCCAGTTCTGTTGGCAATTTTAAATTTTCCTTATCCATTTGTTTTCTCTACATCCCTCATATAAGTGAGACCATCATGTATTTCTCTTTTTCTTTCTGACATATTTCTACTAACACGATTCCTTCTAGCTCCATCCATGTTGTTGCGAGTGACAAAAGTTTGTCTTCTTTGATTGATGAACAATCCATTGTGTAAATACAAAACATTCTTATGTATATAAAACAATTTTTTTTCAAAGTTTTCTTATGGAATGATTGAAATGTCTCTGGAATAAAAAAAAATGGCACTTTGCCTGTATTTCCATTTGTAACTGTTATATATATTTAAATTTATGGATTAAAAAGGTGCCTAGTGTTACTTCCAAATCATAAATGTGTAATATATTGCATTTTAAAATGTACATATGAAATATTCATTATCTCATATTTTAGGAGACTAATATTATGTTCTTAGGATTAAACCAAAAAGTATGGGGGGTGGGGGGGAAGATATCACTCTCATGATCAGGTTATATTATATGCCAAAAACAAAAGGATTTTGAAGATATAATTCAAGTGCCTAATCTGTTAGCTTTCAGTTTGCAAAAGGGAGATTATCCTAGGAGAGGACTAAGTTAATCAAGGTTTGGATATCAGGCACAAGAGTCAAAGAGACATATGAGAAGCAAGCAAGATGCTCTCCCAGTGATCTTGAAGAATTAAACAGCGATGATATGGAGAGGCCCAAGGGCAGGGAATACCATCAGGAGTTGAAGGACTATCCTCCAACTATAAGGAACAAAATTCTATCAAAACCAGTGAGCTTGTAAAGGAACTTGAGCCTCACTGCAGGTCCAGGTGACACCTTAGTTATGTCATGTGGGACCGGAGCAGAATTAATTATGTTAAATGGGACTGGATCAGGCACAGGAGGCAGACTACTGGAGAGGGAGTAACACAGGGACACAGCTCCAGAGACCAGCAGACAGACGAGTCTTCTTAAATCTTGAGTAGAGTTCTAATCTGTGCATGTGCACCAAAAAACTACCTACAACCTGTAGAAGATAATGAAACAAAATACAAATGCAATGAGGTCAAACAAATACCAATATTCCTGATATGTATAGCATCAAGTCATAATTTATAGTGGGGCTAAATCAGTAGAGATAACTCAAAAAAAAAAAGACTATTTTGGATCTGTCTGAAACAACTAAAAAGCAATAATTTGTTGGGTATTTTTGAGGGGGGAGTGGGAATTAACTTTCTTCTTTTCATAATTATGTTTTTACTAAGGTAAAAACCAATCCTTAAAAGAATCAAACTGACACTTGACCAAAATTCAACACCTGCTACACAAGAGACAAAACTCCAAAGTTCAACCATCACCAAGTTTTTAAATTGCATCCGGTAAAAAATCCAGGCATGCAAAGGAGGAAAATATGACCCATACCAAGTAGAAAAAAAAAAAAAAAAGAAATAAAAACAATCAACTGAAAACGACCCATAAACTTAAAAAGTGATGGGTTGTAAGAATTAAGAAGTAGAAAGACTCTCAGGACAGCATCATAAATTAATATAAAGGGAAATATGAACATGGGAGAACTAGAATGCATATAAAAAGACCTATATAAGATTTCTAAGTAGAATATGTGAAATAAAAAATATGTGGATGGAATTAACAACAGTTTAAACACCACAGAAGAATTACCACAAAATTATTAAGATAAATTGAAATTATTCAAATTGAAACACAGAAAGAAGAATGGAAGGAAAAGAATAAACAGTCTAAGTGAGCCCTCATTTATATTAAGCAGGATAACATTCGTGCAATTAGAGTCCCATGTGGAGAGAGAGAAATATCTAGAACAAATAATGTCTGAAAATTGCTCATAGTACATAAAAACTATAAACTGCCAAATCCACAAAGCTAAAACCAAACATAAGAAAGAGAAAATCACACAAAGGAATATCATAATCAAAATGCCAAAAAGCAATAATAAAGAGTATCTTAAAAGCAGTGAGAAGGGGATTTGTCTCACAGAGCACACAGTTCAGCAAGTTATACATGTGCCAGCCACAAGGTTTTATAAGTGGTTTTACAGGAACACAATCATTCTCATTTACTTACATATTGCTGTTCACTGTTTTCACACTACACAGAAATTTCAGCTATGACAAAAACCATACAAACCACAAATAAAATATTCACTATCCAGTGCTTTAAGGAAAAAGAGAAGTATTCCTCCTGATTACAGAGGAACAGAGATAAGAATGACTGGAGCTACACTGCTAGAACCAAAAGAGGCCAAAAGACAGTGGCAGGATCTCTTCACAGTATTTTAAATTAAAACGCTGTTGACCTAGAATTCTAGGGGAAATGTACCAAGTAAAAATATCTTGCAATGATGGAGGTAATATAAAACATCTTTGGGTAAAATAAAAGCTCTGAGAATTCAACAGACTTGGGTTATAATAGACCTATGCTACAAGATAGTCCACTAAATACTTGTAACAAGAGAGATGTGAAGGTACATCTAAAACTTATGTTTAATGCAAGTTACTTCAACAAAGTTTACTTTAAAATAAATTGAAATTACAGAATATTCTAGAAATAAAAATAAAAAACTAGAAACAAATTAGAAACAAACATAAAAACTAATTGGAAAATCCCCGCAAATATTGAAATTAAACAACACATTTTGAAATAATCCCAAAATACAACAAAAGGTAAACTAGAAAATGTTTTTAATTAAACAAAGTGGAAATACATTTCAAAACATGTGGATGTATAGAAAACATGCTTACAGAAGTCTGTGTAACTAAATGCCTATATTAGAAGAGAAAATTCTAACAAGAGTAATCTAAGATTCTACCTGAAAAAATGAAAAAATAGAAAAAGGAGAACAAGTGAAAAAAGACAAGCAGACAAATGGAAATAAAAAAAGAACAAAGGACATTTAACGAAAGAGAAAACAAAAAATAGAGCAAATATCAATAAGCCAAAACTGCTTTTCTTTGAAAGGTCAATAAATTTGATACAATTCTGCAAAAATTGATCGAAAGATAGAACATCACTATAAATAAATTCAAAATATACTAGTGGGAATATAATTTTAGACTAAGAAATCTGAAAAACACAAACTATATCTTATCCAATTTTAAGCCAAACAGGAAAAAACAAAATACTTCTTCCGAGTCTACAAAAATTTCCACAACCCTAAAGGACTTGGAATGGAGGCTAGACTAAGTCTCAAAAGAGGAAGAGATTTCATCAGAGTGAAAAACAAATCTGTAGTGATAAGAATGTCTAGGAAAGAATCCAAGAGTTAAACAGAAATGACAGAAAATAAACCTTAGCACTTTGAAAGTATTTACCATAACCATAAATTATTTTGAAGAATTTTAAATGCATTAACCTTTAAGATTGATAATATTATTACACAGAGGAGAAAAATTAACAATTGATACAAAAACAACAATCGCCCATAATCACAATCATCATTTCTGGAGTGCTGACCAAGCACTCCATTGTAAAGATATTCATGTACATTATCTATTTCAATCCTTACAGCAGCACTATGACATACTCATTACTATTATCTTATTTTAATATGAGAAAACTGACCAGCTAACCTGAATACTCACAAATGAAAAACTTTAGTAAGTGGTTTTGCTAGGACTAAAAAGAGGTTTAGTTTGACTTCCAAATCAGTGCTCTGAACCACTACTTTATATAACTAAACTGCAGAATTCTTCTGTGAGGATATGCCTAGACTTCTTGTCCTCTAGGTAACTCCTTTAACCTCATAGATATTATGGGACAACTGAAAAATGTACAAGATCTATGAGGTAAAGAGTACATACTGGGTACAGTATTAAGATCAGTGGATGAAACTAGGGAAAAAAGTTTTGTATGTCAGCAAAGAGGAGCAAAGGGGATATGAGGCACCATGCTGGGTGGTATTAACTCTTCTGAGCACTGCTCTTCTACTTAGGATCTAGTAGCAAATACAACTCTATCAATATTATACTGTATTTGTAAAAACCCAGGTTAAATGTTAGCGAATGTTAAATCTCCACTTTTCACTCACTCCATTTGGCAGGCACAACTTCCTAGACTGGAGAGAACTTTGTAATCAAGTGCAAGCTTGATCTTTCAAAGCAAGATATTCTTCCAATTATATACTCTAATTTATATTTTTATATTTGTACATATTAATGGCTACCTTAAAAACTCTAGGATTTACTTTCATGTAATTCATGTAGCAAAGGATAACTAAATATATATAAAGAAACCATCTCATTGCTTCCTTCATCTTATTCTGTATTTATCAATTTCCCACAGAGGAAAATATAAAAAACTTGTTTTCCCTAATAGGCCGACAGATTCAAAATTCAGAAATGCCATTTTATTTTAAAGCTAGAAGGATCCCTTTATACTCTATAGTTTATCTTACTTTTCTCCTAGATTTTCTTATCTATAATAAATTCAACAAATACTTACTGAATGTCTACTGTATACAACTCATTTGAAATAAGGCCTTAGTCAGATAGTTATGCTTTCCTGTAAAAGTAGTAATGTACATATATTAACATAGGTTCCTTTGTATTTATATTTGTGAATCATGAAAAAGATCATTCTCATTTACATTTGCTTAAACTATAGACAAATCCTTACTTCTGAAGTAAAATCGAGTTATATGTAATAATTTACAAATCCGTTATCTTCATAAAAATTAATGCTGAGAAATTATTTCAAGGTTATAGAACAGGGTCCAGGTAATAAACATGGCAACAAGCATAAATATAAACTTAAACTACATAGTAGTTTTGTATCTATATGAACATACATACATGCATGTATATATGAATGTATACATACATGTATGCATATAAATCTATACACATGTGTGTATGTATATATGTTTGTATGTAGATATGTATGTATATATGAAGTTAGGATTTTGTGCAGGTTCTTTTTCCTTTTTTTTCAGCTTGTCACTTTTACCTTTTACCAAAAGTATGAAATACATGTACACTCTAAAAATTTCTGGCTATCTATGTAAACCAATTTATTGTACTCTAGTTAAGAACCAATATTTGACCAATGTCAAGAATGTGTCAGTTGTTCTATATACACTATTCAGTACTAAACTAAAAGAGGCAAGTTATTCAAGTTAACAAAACTGCTACAAGGTCTGAACTAGTTTCAAAGGCTATGGTCTTTTCACTATGTATTTAAAACAAAATCTTGGGAAACTGAAGAGAAATACTAACAACTTTTTTTATATACTTGGAATGACTGGCAGATGGAAACAAAAACAGGTTTGTTTTATGTAGCCTTTAGTATTAGAGCTAAAATCAAGTATGGGAAGTACAAGTGACTGTTCTCAATTAAATGAAAGAAAATATCCTAAAAAACATATGAGAAAAAGAACAGGTTGCCTTACCCACCCTTTGGAGTTGTTTTAATCTGTCCTTTACTGGACAACCATTTTGGTAGTATGCCACCAAAGAGAGACCTGGATTGGGTGGACAGGAAAAGATCTAGATCTTCTAACCAATATTAATACCATTCTATGAAGGCAGTGAGAAATCAACATACTCTTACATTATTTCATGATTTCACACCCCGTTGTGGTAAAAGATCAACTATATAATCATCACAAGCTACTCTACTTGAAAATTTTTTAAAAAGTACATTTAAATGACATTTTCTGTTGTACAAAAAAACCCGTTAACATCAATAGTGAACACAGTCTCTAGTTCTGTAACTATTTCTAAGTGGGAAGAGTTAAGAAAAAAATTAAAAATCACAATAATGGGCTTTTGTAACTTTCCTCTTTAAGGAAAAGTTAAATTCCATCTCATTTTTAGGCAGAATATTTATAACTTATCTAATGTGGGTCTCTCAAGAGAACTATCACAATGCTTTTAAGTGTTAAAGTCTAAAGATTGGCATCTTCTCTTTTGAGATAGGCTGAAAAACAAATCAAGAAGCCCCCTCTGAGTTTTAATGAAGTCATTCACTGGAGAAACAAGCTAATTTCAGTCAAATTAACTTTTTTTGGAATACCAATTGCTGGCACCTAAAAAGATTATAAACTAAATTTTCTTCAAATAAATTTTTGAAAGTTTGACACACCATTTTCAACAAAAGTAGTCACCCTCAGTCATGGCAGTCTCTAAAATGTTTAAGATATTTGCACAATAAAAAAAAAAAAAAAAACCTTAAAATTTTTCATACTGTACTTGTAATGAAATGTTCCCAGGGATAAAGGTCTTCTATATGGTTTCATCAATGCTAATACTCTGAAATGGTTCTTTTCTACTTTTATACTGGCTGAGGACAGCAGAGAAAGGTTTATAGAACACTATAATTACTATTGCAATTTTGGCAGAAACAGCTGAAATGTACCAAAAGAAGTAATAAGAAGTGTAAAATCTCTTAAAAATTGTTAAAATATTTGCTAAATCCAATTTATAAGAAATTTATGCAATTTGAGGTATAGTAAATAGAACTATTCAGCAGAAAAAAAATATTTTATTAGTTTATTTAATTAGCGTCTAATATATACATTTGTTATTACATATACATACAGCTTACATATGCATATGTATTATGTGACATATACATACATACATATTATTACATTTCTCTTTAGCAGTACTATAGATTTTTAAAAAACTACCTAAAAGCAAACATGTTTGTTCTACAACATTTAGATGTCTAGTTGCATATTAATTTAAAAATTTCTTTATCAAAATTAGGGTATATGAATATTACTGTGTTTTCATAAGGTATTAATGACATTGGTGATTCACAAGTAAATAAAAAAATACAAACAAAAATTAATTCAATACCTTTACTGGGCACTGACAAATACATATGTATGTAGGTCAAAATAAAAGTAACTTTGTAATCGCTTCTCAGCCTTTTGGCTAAGATCAAGTGTGAAAGTAACTTTCTAAAGAAATTCACACTTACCTAAAAGTTATCAGAAATTATAGCTAAAATATACACAATTACCCACCAAACATGACTGGTACAATGAAATTATAGCTAAACTTGAATTTTAAAAATCTGTAACTAAAGATAGTAATTCTTTTGATACAAAATATGACTTTTCCTGACAAGCACATTATCAGTTTTAAAGTGAATGATTTATTGGGAAGCACATTAAGGTCTATTTAGATAAGATTAAGTAGCTCCCAGTTAAACAATTTTGAATTGTTACTCGTCCCTATCTCCTGCTCCCAAATATACAGTATGAAGCTGAGATTACACTAATGGCCTATTTTAATCTGCTTAATATGTCTACATTCAAACAGCCAGTTTCTAGATTTATCTGAAAAGGGATCTTCTTGCTTTGATTTTTTATTTTTCCCATGATTCTTTCAGTAATGTTTTTGGTAGCTGCTGTATCTCATTTATTAGGACAGTCACAAGATGACAGCTAACTGACAAAAGGCTGCAATGTATTATTCTGTAAATTAAAACCTTCCTACTAGAAAGAAACACAGGCTGCAGTGAGCATGAGTGATCTGGTTCTATTTTCTTCCCTGTATAATGGTCTCTTTTCATCTATTACAGATTTTCCCACCTTAAATATAAGTACAAATATATAACTAAAAAAACTAGCTAAGGAACACATCACTTTTTCAGTTACTTCAGCTAAAAAAAAGGTCCATTTCCTCACTTACCCGAACTCCCAGAAAATCAACATTAATTTAATACCAACATCTTCCATCAAAGTACACTTGTATCCCTAACTGTTGTCTACACTGCACCCCTGAGACAGACATAATTATAAAACCCAAGACTACATCAGAAACTATGTGATCTAATTTGATATAATGAAATACAGAAAATGAAACACTCCTTAAATCTGTACATTCACAAAATTAGAATAAAATTTTAACTAATTTATTTTTATTATAATTTGGGGATTATATTTTCACTCCTCTGTACATGCACGTCTCACTCAATCTACATAAAACCATGCCTTAGTCCTCTCCCCCCCCATCCTGGTCTCCATCCCCCGCCTCCCTCCACCAACATTGCCCAGTCCATTCCCTGTGGAAACCAATGATTTTTTTTCACAAGTCCAAGATTTGTTTTTGCTGTATTTTGTCAGCATGTGTTTTTTGTTATTTACATTTCATATGGTGGATTTGGCTGATTTGGCTGAGTAGGCTGGTACCCCCTGCTTCCCTTACTCTTCCATGTGAATCACTCCAGAAATTTTTTAAAAAAGAGGATGGCCAGGTGCACCAGAGGGAGAAGGGAGAGGGAGGTATCCCAAAAACTATTTACCAAGGTTGTGACTTAAAGAATAAAAATGAATGAATGAATGAATGAATGAATGAATGAATGAATGAATGAATGAATGAATGAATGAATGAATGAAAAAGAGGATGGCCTTCTCCAAATAGATAAAGGCCATTCTTGGGTCAAGGTAAAAAGAAACTGAGCTCTCCTGCTAGAACCTCTAAATAAGCTCTCAAAATTACAATTTTTAAAAGATTAAAGTTCAGTTTGGAATCATCATTATAATTCAATCATAGTATCCTAATTATATGAAAGACCACTATAAAACATATTTAATGCTATCAACTATTTCTACAAATACTATCTACACAAAATATTTTTCAAGGAAGAAAAAAAATCATATTTTCTATGAAGCATCACCAAATAATTTTCTGAAAGTGTTTTGTCTTAGTAAGATGACAAAGCTATAATGCAGTTAATTACCACCAACATCTTAATTTTCAAGGCAGTACAAAGGGTCACATGTCTAATATTCACTAGGGATGTTTGCATTCTAAATGTGATGAACTCTAAATTACTTTGACTTGTGAAAGAAATGCGGGTTTGGTTGTTTTTAATTACTGATTGTTTATTTTAGTTATCTGTAGCTAATCCTCAAGTATTTAATGCAAGTTAATGATCATCAGGGCTCTTTCACACTCATTTTTCTTACAACTTTGGACAAACCACTATCCAAAACATGGTTCAACCGACCAGAATACATATTATACTGATTGTCACCTCATTCATCAGATTTTGTGGGGACAAAATTGCTTTGTAACAACCTTATAAGTAGAACAATCTTCTGCTTCACAGAAAGGAGCATAAAACAGTAGTTAAAAGGATGGACTATGGGGTAAATCAGATCTACATTCAAATTCTGACAACGCCACCTACAAGACACTACCTTAGCAAATTATTTAAGCCATCCTAAATCTTGGTTTACCAGGCATAAAATGTGAACAATTACAACTTTTGCAATGGCACTAATTATTTTCTGATGGCGATGATATACCTATGAGATACGATGTTTTGAACTTGGTTGCAGTTGTACAATAAACACAGAAATGTAGGCAACTGGCTGAATCTAATTATCTTAAGTATTGCTATTCTCTTGGAAAAATTTTATTCAATATCCACTTACAAATAAACTTCTAGCAACACAATTCATATGTAATTACCTTAAAGACATTTATGTGGATGATAGTAATGGTGCCAAGGTTATGGTACTGTTAGTAAAGGAAAATAACAACAGGAATATATGAAGAATCTGCTTTAACAATAACCATTCATAAATACTCCTTGAGAATGAATTATATTCAATAAAAAATAGAAAATTAATCCCTATAACATAAACTTTCTTTTTTTTAATTTTTAAAAAATTTATAAATGAAATGCTTTTTCTTACATCATTGTTAATGTTTGAACAATAGGTAATTTCTCCTCTCAGTTGTAGTCACCATAGTTCTTCCATCACCAAAGCACAAACAGTTCATTCCCCTCACCCTTGTGCTCCTCTCCACCCTTTTTACCCCATGCAAATTTCTTAAAAATCAAAAATCTGTAAAATCATGTACTACAGAATTGTAATTACAATGCCTGTAATAAATCTTCCTATACTGCAAAAAATATAGTAAAATTTTTGACTGAGGTGACTGAGGTCAAAAATTTTCATCTTTGAAGCCACGGAGTGTATAAAAGCAAAATTGTAGTTGTTATATAAACCATAGCTTATTGGTTCCTTCATGCTATAAACATGTGACTGACATTTCATCTGGTCAACCATCTTAAAGGTTAATTCTTGCTTCTTGTTTCAGATTTTACTCTAGGTGAACTGTGTTGGGCAGATTCTATTTACCTATTCTAAACAAACCACAAACTGTTCTATTGCTCACTCTTACTGCTAAGAACATATTGACTTGCTGCCTGCTCTGCTGTTTAATTCATTTATGCTGAGAGTCAGGCATGAAGACAGAATTTTAAATGTGACATTTGCAGGCTGTTAGGTCATTTAAGCTCTGACAACACAAGGGAATTCCTGACATATAAACTGGACTGATTACCAAGCACAAATGAGCTTTCCAAAGGGGTAAATTTCTGACCATCATTTTTTGTAATTTCTCACAGAATTTTAATAGTAAATTTCAATGTCAATGGAAAGGTCTAGAAAGTCAACATTTTAAAGTAAAAACCAGTGTCTTTTAATAAGCTCAAACTGGCACTTTAAATCATATCAGCTAAATAAAAATTCTTTTGATTGACAAACAACACATGGAAAGATTCAGTAATAATTAGCATTCATTAAAATTTTGAGAAATTTTGACATTTAAGGACTGTGAATGAGCTCTATAATCTATGGACTATGAAAAACCTGGTAGGTCCAAAAGCCATTAACTCCTGTCAACGAACTATTTAAAATCCTTAGGGTGGGGCACGGTGGCTCGAGCTTGTAAGTGGTAGACTAGGAAGCCATGACCGGAACTAGGGATCATGGTTTGAGTCCCGTTGGGGGGGGCACGTAGGGAGACCTAGTTCCAAAAAACTAGCTGGGTGTGGTGGTGCACGCCTGTGCCTGTAATCCCATCTACCTGGGAAGCTGAGGCTGGAGATTGCTTGGGTCTGTGGTACCCTGGACAATGTAAGCCTGTGGTTCCACTGGAAAAATACCAAGTCCTAGTCTCAAAATAAATTAAATAAATAAATAAATAAATAAATAAATAAATAAATAAACAAACAAACAAACAAACAAACAAATAAAATAAAATAAAATAAAATCCTTAGATTCTGGTCCAAGAGATTTAATATGCTATCAATATTATAGTTCAAAACCTTAAGTTTAAATACTTACCATGCTGCCTTCTCTTAGGTTATAGTTATGTAGAAGAGATGATAAGAGTTATAATTTGAAATGAAAAAATTGCCCACATGACATTTAGAATTATACTTTATAAGAACTTATAATGGGGTGGGATAGAAGTAGGGAAAGACTGTTTTCTCATTTTAGCTACTCCAAAAAATTATACAAGTGATAGTTTTCAGCCTTTTTCCTTGTCACTAACAAGTACTAGATATAATGGTTCAAATGAAAGTTTTCTGAAATTAAGTCTTGTTGTTAAGTAATGCACATAGAAAATTCTGATTTTACCCTGTATTTTATTTAAGTGAGAATTCTACTGTTACACAGCAAGTAGTCTTTTAATATTGTGCTTTCAATGAGACTTCCAGCTGTAATGGGTGGAGTCTAAATGGGGATAGATGGCCTGGAATGCCTTTCAGCTATAGTACATTGATTCTGAAAAAGCTAACAAAAGCAATTACTTTTCAGAGATTAAAAATCTTGTTTCTTTCAAAAGAATTAAATGGAAAGCAAACCTGATGTATTATCTGAGCTACAGGAAGTTGTTCAGCATATTTCAGAGGTTCCATTAGTTCCTCATCTAGCTGGTCTTCTTCATAGCTAGAAATATAAAAATATTTAAAAGAAATTAAAAAAATTTTAAAAGTTAAATGCTATCTTTAAATATGGAAATATTTAAATAAGTCAAAAGAAAGTATATAAAAATGCATATTTAAGTTTTTGAATAATCTATGAAATAACCTGTGAAAAAGCACTTAATGATAATTTTGAAACATAACTATAACCAGATTGCATTGAATTACTATGAAATGAGATTAGTTAACCTAATGTAGTATTAGCAGATCCTGTCTTTCACTGTGAGATTTAACAATGTTTAAAAACAACCAGTGATTAGGGTGTGCTTTTTATCAGAGTATCTAATGTCTTCAAAACTTGGCTCTAACTACACTCAAGTCTCATCTCCAGCAACTCCTGTATGTACCAATCTGTTATTTCAGCATATCCAGCTTCTGGCCTCCCACCAACAGCCCTGGTGGCTTCAGTTTTCTGATTTTCTCCATTCTACTTCCTGTTTGGACTAACTACCAATTCCTTCTTTATTTTTCTTTCAAATATAATAATTTATTTAGACACATATCTTTCACCTTTTTGGGGACTTTAAAAAGCACATCTTACTTCTTTGTATAGTCAATGTTTACCATTAAATATTAAATACAATAAATGTTTGCTAAATGAATATATAAGCAAAACAAAGACAACAATAACTCTTTGAAAGGTTATTTTAGACAGAAAAAAATTTTAATATTTAAAATACGGTGCAGTTGATATAATACATACCGAACACAATATAGTATAAATTATAAAGTGCAGATTAGGAATAAAATATAAAATTTTTCCAAATGAAGAGAAATGGAAAAAATGTTTTAAAAAAATTAATGACCCTTTTCCCAAAATAACAAATAACATTAGATTTCAAAACACAAAGATGTTCAAAGGCCAATGTACAAGTAATCTTGAGCATCACAATGGATGTATGAGTTTTTTACTTATCCAGTATTTCCAAACAAAGTAAAAAGTTTGCTTATTTTGTAATTTCTTGAAAATGTACATCACTTTCTTGCCTTTTGTGTTTCCAAAAGTGTAACGTCAAGGTGCTAATTTTCCATTTATTTTCATTTTAAATTGAGTTTAAAATGTCACTTTTTGGCTTGAAAGCTTGCATGGTCTTATTTCTTAACCCCCTTTTAAGGTCTACTACCAGGATATAAAAGATATCTAAAATTCAGTAATAGATCAGTTCACTTTGGAAAGCTGAGTCCTTTCAACATGGAAATTAGAATCTTTTTTTTATTCTGCAAAACATTTTTATAATAATTTAAAATATTATTTCTGTTCATTTTCCATTTGTTTTCCTAGTTCAAGGTCTTGAACTACATATATTGAATTTTTGCTACCACCTTCTCTCTGACCCTTTTATCTCTCTTATTTCAGTTTCATTTTCTTGACTTCTTTTCATTTCTATCCTTTATGTGTCTTACCGAACTTCTGGTAACATCTATCTTTCTTGGGTACCTAGTAATTTAGCTTTCATTTCTGAAATGATTTTGTTTTTTTTTTGGTAGATTTCTTTCCAGAGTTCAATCAGTTCCTGTTTAATAATCTTCCTGTTGTTTGTCCATTTCAATTGTGAGTTTCTAAATGCCTGAATCTTGGTGTCCTTTCATAATGCCATTGCTTGTTTAATATAGGTTGTTCATGAATGACATGCTTCAGCTTTCTCTCTCTCTCCGCTCTCGCTCTCTCTCTCTCTCTCTCATATATATATATGGGTACAGACACAGATATAAATATAGATAAATGCCTAATTTACTAAGAAGGTTTGATTTCAATTTTTTGTTTTCTTTGTAGACAGATGCCAGTTTCTTTTTCTACTACAGATTATTTTTGTTTGTTTCAGGATCAGAATAGCAAGCTACCTTGTGATGGGAGAAGGGAAATAAATTGGTTGACAAAGATTTCTCTGTTCAAGAGTACTCTATATTGGTACAATATTGTTTATTTTCTTTAATAAATATTACTTTTTGTAGTGGTGGTAGTGATAGGAACAGAATTTGTTTCTCTTGATGCCTTCTTTCTTTCTCTTCACCATCAAGCTCCCAAAGGAACCCCCTTCAATCTTTTGTAAGGTATCTTCCATTCTCTCTGAATTAGTTGTTTCCCAGAATTGTCATTTAAGGCCACCCATACTTTCTAGCCTCCTCTGTCAAGTACTCAGTAACCAATGGTCTGATTAAATAGTTCACATATTTAGCATAATTCAGGATATAAGAAAACTGCAATTGTCAATTTCAATTTATAATTAGCATCCTAAGGGTATCTAGAATTTTCTCTTGCAAATGGTAAAGTTCTTTTTTACAGTCATCTCAGCATTTCATATAATTGTTTTGAGTTACCCCTATAATGATACGCTCTTTCTAAGCTCTCTTTACAAGATCTTTCACTAAAATGATTTTCTTAAATAATAAGGGAGTAATTTCTACAAAGAAAAACTGTATTTTTCTTTTTTTATCTACTATTTTTTTATAGGTTGTGTTTTTGTAGACCTCTATAAGAAATAAAATCTGTTTAGACTATATTCAACACAGTGATGCTGCCATCTCACATCAAACAAAATGAAAATATTGTCCAAATTCTCTATAAAAATAACTAAAATACAAAATTCTAAAATGCATGAAGTTATTCTTTAAAAATTCTTATCTCTTTTGTATCCTTTTATTCTTTCATAGATGCCCAGTGTCCTCAAAAATCTTTCTCCTCTATACTATCCAAGGACTCCTGAAATAAGATAGTGAAATAGCTTATTGTGTCCATCACTGATTCAGAAACTGATTCAGGCCATCTCTGATTCAGAAAAAGGTGAATTTTTATTCTATATTGACATAAATATTAGATTACATTATTTATGTGTAAAATAGCATAACTAACGTCACAGAAGTTTAAAGCATCTTTTTACACACGAGAAATGTACCCAACCAGAAAACAGAGAAAAATACCCATATAAACTAAAAAACCAAGATGAATAAATAATTCAAAATATATTATCTGGGGTAATCCAAATGATCAAGAAAAAACTGTCTAAACATCAAAACAGAATACTAGTCAAAGTTAAGTTAGTGTAACTTTTTGAATATGACATCAAAAAGAACTACATATGTACTCAAAGTCATATCAAGAAATCAAAATAATCATTTGATACAATCTTTTGGGGAAAAGGGGCAAAAAAAACTACTCCAAAACTGCACTGTTAAAAATGTCAAAGCATTCATATAATTGACAATACATATTGTTTTTGCAAGATGAAATTGACAAACCAGGGGTTCTATGAAATTCCCCAAAATTTAAAAACTCCAAGTAGAAAATAATTCAAATTATTGGTCAAAGGACAAACTATTGTTTGTTGGTCAACAGACAAACTATTGTTTGTTGCTACTACAACTCCATAAAAGTCCCAAGTGTCACTAACGACTATTTTTGTGAAGACAATGAGACAATCCAATGCATCATGATCTTCCTTGAAATGAGGTGCCCCCAAAACTCCCAACATCATCATTCTTCTAATTATCAAGTAAAAAACTTGTTTTATTAAGATATTAAAACATAATTTTGGATACTACCTAACTGAAGAAGTACAGAGAAGATGATGAATCAGGCAAAAGAGAGTAGAGATTTTAAAGTTTGAGGCAGAGAATATAAAGTTAATTTCCAAGAGAATTAAGATTACATTAATTTATGGTGCAATTGTTGAAATCCAGCTTATTTACTATCAGCTCACAGCTGTATAAAATGCACACATCAGTTTAAAAAAAAAGAAACAAAAAAGCATCTTCTTCAGTAACTGAGATACAAGATCCCAGAAAACTAAGCTTTAGTTACTACTAAGGAACTTTAGAAATAACTTATTATTGGAAGAAGCTGTAGGCACTTTCCAAAAATGTTTACACAGCAGCTAACTTATACATGTAACTTATACAGTGACAGAGAGATAGTGACAGGAAAACCTGGCAAAATTACTGAGTACTAATCTTATACTAGGCATGCTATTAAATCTAAGTCTATCAGTTGTATGTATGTAGTTCCATCTATTCATATTTATGCAGATATAAAAATAGAATATCTATAGTTTTATTAATAAAGTATAGCCCTTGTATAATTCAGTCATTTGCTTTTTTCATGCAACATTGTATTTCTGAAACCCAAGTAAGTCAATGATTATCAGTCTAGTTTATTAATGTTAGTTTCCAGCTCTATGGTATAATATGAAAATGTTTTATTTTCTAATGTTGATGGACATCTGCTTCCAATTACCTAATGTTAGAAACCATACTGCAGTAAATATCCTTGCAGGCTACTGTGTCTACCTGTGTAAGAGATATATTAGAAGAGGAGCAAACTACAGTACAAGTCTTGTCATTTGTTTATATTATGTCCTATGAACTAAAAATGGTTTTTACATTTTAATGGTTAAAAAGATATCAAAAGATAAAATATTTATAACAAATGAAATGCATAAAATTTGAATTTCAGTGTCTATCAACAGTTACATTTTGAACACAGATGTTCAAACATGATGTTCAGGTCACCTCTATGACTGCTTTCATGCTATTAACAGCAGAGTATTTGCAATTATGAGTATTTTACCTATAAAAGGCAAAATATTTACTATCTGGTCCTTTACTAAGAAAAAGCTTGCCACACTCTTCTCTAGACTATTTAGACCTGAGTTTGTTAAGTTATAACTTAATGCACATTTTAAGTTTGGTCAGAAACAATCAAAGTAGTCTGAATCAATTTATACTGCCATGGGAAATAGTTAAGTTCCCATTTCCCTCCTTGACCACTTAATTTTATACAAGAAAAATACTTCATTGCTTTAATTTCCATTTTCCTTGTATAAACATCTTGTTATGGTCACCATAGTATGCAGCCTTATTTTGTCTGATTGCCACTGAGCTATACTTCTAAAGACTCAAATTTCTTTCCTATAACTTTTTTTTTTTTTGAGCTAACACAAGTTTATATGACACAGGGAAATGAGTTCACACCTCTTCAAATGTGTGTTACCATACCACACCCACCACAAAAGCACCCACTGTCCTCCAAAGTCCACTGAGCTCCCTCCCTATGTTGATCTCCATCCCTCCTGTTCACCCCCTACCCCAGCAACCGTAATTCTAAACTCATATTTCTAGGGTTCTTTTGTTTTAGCTTCATTTGTTTCTTTCTTTTGTTTCTTTCTATTACAGCTGTAAGTGAAATCACCCAGTGTTTGTCTTTCTCCTTCAGACTTAATTCATTTAGCATAATTCCTTTCAGTTTCATCTATGTTGTTGCAAATGGCAAGATTTCACCTTCCTTATAGCTGGGTAGTATTCCATTATATATAGAAGCCATCCATCTGTCTTTGGGTATTCAAGTAGTTTCCATGGCTTCACTATTATAAACAGTGCTGTAATTAAGAGCACATGCACTCTTTCAAATTAGTGTTTTTTTGTATCTAAAGAGAAACCTTAAAGTTTAATGTTTGTTGTTGGCTTTACATACATAATCTTTCTAAGGAGGAGGAAGCTCCCTTTAATTCTAGTTTGATAAGTCATGCTTTTTCTAAATCATTAATGGCCAATGAGTTTTAACAAAATACTTTCTGTGCATCTCTGGGACAAAATACAAAATATTTCTCATTTAATTTATTGATACAATGAAATATATTAATATATTTTCCACTTCTATGTTTTTCAGCAATTTTAAGACAAGTTCTATTTGGTCATCAGGTATTTTTTGTTATACACACTGCATCTGATTTTATGTCACATCATTAATTTGTGTAAATCTGTGATCATAAATAAGGCTGGCTCTATGTTTTTTCCATATTCTTGTTGTCTAGTTTCAGTTTCAAAGTTAACTTGTTCCATAAAATGAGTTAGGGAGCACATGAGGACTAAGACAAACTGGTCAGAGTTGCCCCTCTTCTCCAACCAATTATGGTCCCTCAGGAATGCAGACTGAGAACAGCCAGAAAGTTCTGTTCATATATTCAGCCTCACATGTTTGCTAAACATCAGAGGTTAAAACTCTCTATGTCTACTCTCTAACTGCAGTTTGTTGGGAGAGGACACATGTCTTTTCACCATTGGAAATGGGGGAAGGGGAAGCAAGTAACTTTTAACTTCATGGGTAAAATTTGTCTACTTTTTTCCTAAATTCCCATTAAGTATTTCATTAGCCACTTTTCAAGTGATTGTTGTGCCCTTATATTGAAGTTTTCTCATATACACAGCATGTTTTGGAGTTTTGAATTTAAATTTATTATGACCACCTTACTCTTGTTGCAAACAAGGTAACCGGTTCAATTACATTTAATGTAATAAGTGATATACCTACTCTCTATTTCAAATTCTCATCTATTTGATAGTCCTTTTATTTTCCTTGAATTCTTCTTTTGAATTTACCAAATATTTTATTAATCCATGTAATCTGGTAGCAACATGACAGTTACACATAACATTTACCAATAATATAGTGGCTACCTTGGACATTTTAATGCCCAACAAACTGATCACACTATTTAGCCAATAGTTGACGTTATTACTCCATTCACCTTTAATTCTGTTTATCCATCTCCCTTTTGCATTTTGTCATATGTTCTAATTTTAACTCATTTATTTTTATTTATTTTTTGTTCCATCAATATACAAGTGATATATTTACCTATTCTAGGTCTCCTCTTTTTTTTTAAATTTTTTTATTTATATATAAATTTCACAACTTTGTAATCTCAAGGGTTTGCCCCCGTCTCCCTTCCCTCCCTTCCCCCCCCTTTCCCTCCTGTTCATAGTTGTGCGCTTCATTTTGGTGCTTAGCTTGTTTTGACTTTCCTCAAGGCTTTTATTTATTTTTTTTTATTTTTTTTTCACTATATCCCATACATTAGTGAAACCATTTGGTTTCTGCCTTTTTCTTTATGGCTTGTTTCTGCTAATATG
>PVHY01003305.1:0-110294 GCA_004024945.1 Uropsilus gracilis | reverse complement strand
TCTTCCTCTTCCTCACCCTCTCCCACATCCCTCTCCCTCTTCATCTCCCTCTCCCTGCCTGCCCCCCCTCTCTCCCACACACACACACACACACATATATACTATTCCCAATTTCTCTTCCTTGCATAAAGGTCACACCATGATTCATGCTCACACAAGCCCCGATGTCTCAAAAATCCCTCCAACTGCCAATAAGCAGACAAGTCACCTTCAAACTCGAGACAGCACATACACCTCTGGAAATGGAGGGATGCTGATAGACAAAACATTTCATGTTACACATTGAAAGCTTTAAACCACATATTATAAAGTGCTGTTTCTCTGTGCTCAAACCCTAGAATTTGGTAGCAACTTTTACCAAATGACTCACTCTACAAAATGATCATGATTTTTCCCTGGGACATTATAAATAAAATTATTTCTATAAAGATACTTTAAGGAGAAATCAAACTGGGTATAACTCTACAATGTCAAGTTTAGGAAAAATAATGAAAAAAAGATACTGTAGCAAAGTGGAAGAAGTCAAGGAAATTTGATGACAAGGCAATATCATATCCTGAATTGACCGCTGGGAGTTCAAGTTGGTTTGATATTATTTTGCTTCATCTCTTATTATAACTGACAAAAGTACTCAGAGTGAAGCAATTTCCTCTATTTGGGGTCCCTTCCCAATCATCCTCCATATTGTCCTAAGCCTAGAATTATGGATTTCAAACATTCTATAATCTCTTTCCTGAAACCTAAATTTTCTACTTTTTTTGCAAGGCACAGCTCCAACTCTCACATGATATTTCCTCTGCTTAAGACTATCCATGAATTTATTCAAGCTTGGAAATTCAGACAGCAAAACACGTTCACAGCACATGTTCTATTATTTAATTGATTTAATTGATTCTATAGTATCTTTCACTTTTGAGTTGATGTTTATTGAGGTTAGCTCTCATTATATAAATCACCGTAGCAGTCAGGGATATCACCTAGTTTTTGTTGTATGTACATGTGTGTGAGTATATTTTTTTAGTCTTTCATAGCACTTATCTATTGCCAGCACTGCAATAATCATTCTATTAATTATTTTTCTCACTACTTCACTGCTGGAAAAACTTAGCTCTTTGGATTGATGTTTGTGAAGCAAAATAACAGATGTAAAATGTAAATTAAGCATAATTTTTGACAAAGTTCTTATTGCCATTTGGTTTAAAACAAAATTATGTATAAATCCTGATGAAAATACTTGAATGAAGCAATTTGCACAGAAAGCTGTTAACCTGCTAAAACACCAAGAAATACAGATGATGCTGAAATGGACTTTAGTTGTCTACTCCCTGATTCAACTATTTAGATAATGTACTTTCATTTAAATCAGCAGTTAAAGCCAAGAGGTAATGGTATTTCACATACAGGTATAATGAGAAATTAGTCCAGTGCCACAGGTAACATAAACGCAGAGAAAGGGTGTTAAGAACCATAGGCTTTTTTACAATGACATATACCATATGGTCCCTAACAGGACAGCGAGGTTCTTTCTGCCCCTAAAGTTAGTTAGCCCACCAACACAGGCATTCTCGCCACTTCAGCCTTTGTCCTGGTTCTGCCACCACAGTAAAATATGGGCCATTGCAACCTCTAGGCTCTTTCTCACCTCACATCATACTGATTTCCTGAAGGTTTATGTTCTTTCAGAAATATGCAGTAAAGGTAGCCAGTCATAGTGGCATGCACCTGTAATCCAAGTGCTGAGAGGAAAGAGGCCTGGGATCTCTTGAGTTTGTGGGTTTGAGACTACCTCAGACAACATAGCAAGACCTGGTCTTGAAAAAGTAGCCAGGTACAGTGGCAGGTGCCTGTAATCCCAGCTACCTGGGAGACTGAGGCTGATCACACACGTGGGATTGGGGACTACCCTGGGCAACAAAGCGAGATCTAGTCTCAGAAAAAAAAAAAAAATATATATATATATATATATATATATATATATGTGTGTGTGTGTGTGTGTGTGCACTAAAGGGATCCTGGATGGCCTGTGTGTACTTGCTTCACCACATAAGTTGATTTTGTCTCAAATTTTGCTACATCTCCCTGGGATTACAAAGATATGAAATTTATATATAAATAAATTATTTTTAAAAATTCTTGCTACATCTATAATCAACATCTTTGTATAATAGAGACCCCTGAATCCATGTTGAATAAGATGTTTCCAAGAGTACAAAAAAAATAATTAGACATTGGTCACAACTTAGTAATGAGTACATTAGGAAAAAAAAAAAACAATTGATAGTCTGGAATTAGCAAAAAAAAAAAAAAAGCAAGCTTGAAAATGTGCATACTTTATGGGGTAGTGGGGGTAGTGGTGTGGGACTTAAAATATTCCTGGAAGATTATTAGCCTATTTAACATAAATCCCACACATACACCTAGGAAAATATCTATTTTCTAACACATTTTGATGTGGGCTACCAGCTATCTCCTATAGCAAGAAGCGCTGATCCCAACTGCAGTGTTTCTACCCCACCGTACCACTTTCACAGTCTGAGTCAGCTTTTTCATCATCTTTTGATATAGCAGAACTACCCTTGTGATCTTGTGGTCTTCTCCAAGCCAATAGGAATGTATTCTGTTTACTTTTAGCAAAAGATTAAAAAGGAGACCACAGTTTCCCTTCTGATATGTTTGGTAGTCACAGCAGTTCTTTCACGAGATTCCAGCTTGACATTTTCCTTCCTCTGAACTGAGGGTATAAACCAGCAAACCAGCAAATCCAGGTCATTTGCACCAAAGACACATTTTATATGGCTACTTTTCTTGTAAGAACCAACATTCAACAACCAGGTAACTTCATATACGAAGATATGAAATACATATATGAATAAATGAAATATAAAAAAGCAAGGGGAGAGAGAGGGAGGAGTGATTCAACCAGAGTTAACAGCAGGTGCTCGTGTGCTCGGGGTGGGACTTCCAGAAGTGGCAAGAGTGTCTGTGCTGAGAGTATTGTGCCAAGAGCTGTGATAAGCAAGGGCTGTGCCTTCTGGTTTTGGCAGAGTTTGGATACAGTCGTAAGGAGATGGAACACTTCTGGAGAGATCCAGTCATATATTTTTTTTAAGTGAGTAATGATACCAAAGTAGATGATATGAAGGGAATCATTAATGATTATTTTGGGTATGATAATGGTGAGGTGGTTAAAGAAAGTCCTATTTGGTGGAAATGATATTGAATTTGTTCTTCTATAACTGAGAAGAAAGAAAAAGGTTGGGGAAGAGATTAAACAGTACTGGCAAATGATGATGTTGTTGAAGCTGGGTAGTTCATAAAACTGTTAGCGCTATATTTGGTATATTCACACCTGGTATATGAAGCCACTTTATAATTGAAGAGACTTCTTTTTTAAAATTTATTTTTATTACTGGTTTTATTTTACATCATATGTACCCTGGGGTTCTTCCACTACCTTATCACCCATGGACCATGTCTTAGTCTTTTGTGCTCCTCCCACTCCTGCTTTCCCTACTCCCTCTCTCATGTGTTATGCTTCAACTTTGCTGAGTTAAACTTTTTCTTGCTTGTTTGTTTGTTTTCCATTTACCCCTCATATAGTGAAACCATCCAGTATCCTCTTTTTTTTTTCTGGCTTATTTCTGCTAGCATGATTTCTTCTAGCTTCATCATGTTGTGTGAATGATGTTTGTCTTTTTTGATTGATGAATAATGTTCCATCATGTACATATACACAGCTTTTTGTACCATTTGTTTATTTTGGGGTATTTGGGTTGATTTCATATCCTGGCTATTGTAAATAGCTATGCAATAAACATCTGGGTACAGGTTTCTTTTTGGATTAGAGTTTTGGTAACTTTAGGATGGATTCCTAACAGTGGGATTAAATTGCTAGATCAAATGGGAGTTCCATTTTCAGTAGGTTAAGGGTCCCCCACACAGCTTTCCATAGTATCTGGACCAGTTTACATTCCTATCAGCAGTGTAAAAGTGTCCCTTTAAGGAACTTCTGACCATGACTACAAATTGGTTGTCTCTGAACTTCAACAACTCAGTCATTGGACTATAACAGTCAAGTGAATGGGATCAAGAAAATCTTCTTTGATGACCATTATCTCTCAAAACTTGCTGTGACAAGATATAAGATATGACAAATACATTTTGAATGAATGAATTTAGAAACAGGGATAATGTAGTTGCTATAATTTATTTGAAATCTTATTTGAGTCCAGGGTTGCTCAAGTACCACCATCATAGTCTCTATCCAGGTAAGGAGCTATGGATCAAATTGTCTACCTAAATTTATGCATTAAATACTCAAAATGTGAGTAACTCAAAGTACTCAAAACTCTGTAACTCAAAATGTGATCATATTAAAAAGGTCTTTAAGAGGTAATCAACTTCAAATGAGAGTATTTGAGTGAATTTAATATAATCCAGTTTAATATTTAAGTAAAAGGGGAAATATGGAGAGATGCATACAACTGGAGAACACCACATGAAGATTATGGCAGAGGTCAAAATGATGGTTCATCAGTGATAGAATGCCTTAACCTACATTCAGGCATGAAATAGATACTTTCTCATAGACTTAAGCAATCACCAACCCCGAAGACATGTTACTCTTAAACCTCAAGCCCCCAGAACTATCAAGGAACAAATTTGTGTTATTTAAGCCTCCCATTCCATGGTGTTTTTTCAAAATAACAGTCCTAGTTGACTAAAACACAAAAAGACCCAAAATGCACCCCAAGTTATGATTGTCTATTCTTTAGGGCTCCTTTACTCTTTACTATTCAATATTTAGGGAAATAAGTTTAAATCTTTAGTTGACAAGACGCTCCTATCCATATCTATTTCTACCCAACATACAAAGTCTGGTATGCCAGATACCTTAGAAATTCCTGCAGTATGCATTTCTTATAAGCAGGTATAATCTCTGAATCTATTTAGGAAGAGTACAAGGACGATAACATTTATAAAATCTGGGGATGATGAAGTACAAATTTATATCTGTTTTTAAGCATTTTTCCTATTTATCAAAACACACATTTAGTATAACTGGTTTTAGGAGACTGAAAGTACAGCAGAAATTGGTATAGTCATGCAATCTTTTTTGGATTTTGAATTTTTTTTTGAAGTAACACTGGTTTACATCACATCATAATGTTTTAAAAGTATAGGATCTCCTCAGTTAGGTAATGTGTTGTTACCACATTAGATACCACTAAAACACCCATAGTCCTCCACCATAATTCATTGTGTTCCCACCCCAACTCCACACCCCAACCCTGCCCACTTTGCTCTTGCTCCTATACTAATTCCTACTTAACCTCAGTTTTATAGTCAGGTTTCTAGGGTTAGTTCTTAGTTTGGCTTTGTCTGACACTTTGACTTCTCTACAAGCCATATATAAATAACACCATGTGTCTTTCTCCTTCTGACATATTTCATTCATATAATCCTCTCCAGATCTATCCATATTTCCACAAATGGAAAGAGTTTAACTTTTTTGATAGCTGAGTAGTATTCCATTGTGTATGTATACCACATCCTCCTGATGCACTCATATTTATTTGGACACTTAGGTTGTTTCCATAGCTTGGCAGTGTAAACAGTGCTGTAATCAATATGGGGAGAGCACAATTCCTTTCAAATTAACCCTTATTTAGATGCTTAGGTGTAGAACTGCTGAATTCTATGGCAGATTGATTTTTAATCTTTTATATATTGTTTTCATAGATTAGCTATTGTAAATAGCACTACAATGAATGTGGGAAGGCTTGTTTCACTTCAAATTAAGGCCTTTGGGCTTTTCAATAGATACCAATGCATGGAACTGTTGGATTGTATGTACGATCCATTTTTAATCTCTTTGGATACATCCATACTAATCTCCATAGGGACTAGATTAGTATACATTCCAACCAGCAATATAAGAAGATTCCTTTGTCTCCACGTCCTTATCACTAGCTTTTCTGGTCTTCTTGGTATGAGCTATTCTATAGATATGAGGTAGCATATCATTGTTGTTTTGGTTTGCATTTCCCTAATAAGTGATGATGATATTTTCCCATATATCTTTGAACCATCTGTATTTCTTCTTTAAAGGACTGCCTGTTTAACTCTTCTACCCATTTTTTGTTTAGGCTATTTGCTTTTTATATTGTTGAGTTTTTTTTGTCTATCTTAGATCTCAGCCCTCTGTCAGACATGCCGTGTCCATGTGTTTTCTCCCAGTTAGTAGGATTTCTTTTTACTTTCGTGATCATTTCTTTTTCTGGACAGAAGCTTTATAGTTTCTTGTAGTTCCAATTGTTTATACTCTCTTTTGTTTTCTTGCTTCTGTAGATGAGTCTATAAAGATATCTCTGAGGTCTACTTTTTTTCCATATATTTTATGATATCTGGTCTTACATTTAACTTTTCTCTCCATTTGGAATTTTTTTTTGTATATTGTGAGACAGTAGTCTAGTTTCATTCCTTTGTATGCGACTGTCCAGTTTTTTCTCCAGTGTTCTTTCAAGTACCACTTATTAAAGAGTCTTTCCTTGCTTCTATATATTCTTGGCATCTTTATCATACATTAACTGATGATTTAGGTGTGGGTTTGTTTCTGGCCTTCAACTCTATTCCATTGGTTATGTGTCTTTCTTTGTTCCAGTACCATAGTGTCTTAATTTTTAGACTTTTGTAGTATAGTCTGAAGTTTATAAGTGTGATGCCACCATTCCTCCTCTCAGGATTGCTTTGACCACAACCTTTAATGAGGTTTTTTGTGGTTGAACATGAATTTCAGTAATATTTGTTCTATCTCTTTGAAGAATGCCATCAGAACTTTGATATGGATCACAGGAATTTCATGCAATCTGTATATTGCTTTGAGTAGAATAGCCATTTTAACAATGCTGAATTTTGACAATTCTAATCTATGAGAAGGGAATAGCTTGGGCTTTTGAATTTTTAATGATTAGTCAATCTTTTAATTTTTAGATGATTTATTGTCTTTTCTACTTCTTTAAATTCTTTAGCAATATCTTTGGAATATTGAATCTTTGTTTCACTCACTAAATGAAATATTCAAAAATAAACTGGTCATAATAAATAGTTCTAATTTCTAAATTGTAATATTTTGAAACCAAGCTAATGTTCCCCCTCCCAATTTTGTCAATTTTCAGCAATGGTACATAATAACTAAGATTTATGTTTCAGGGAATGATTACTTCAATTACTTAGCCATGCTTCTATACTTCCAATCACTATCATAAAATTTCCTTCATTAGAAAGTATGTAACAGGGATGAAGAAATGGTTAAAGTTTATTTGTGTGAAGACAGCACTAAAGGTTGTAAATAATTTTGATAGTAGAATGTAAAAAATAGTGAAACATAATTGTCACAATTATCTTCAATAATCACAGATGTCACTTTACCATTCACCCTAAACATTCAGCTCAGAACTAGAAAGTACTGATTTCTAATAATTACTTTATAAAGGCCAGCATGGTTCAGTAGTCAATTACTGTGAAAGTAAAAACAATGATAGTGCTATTCTTTCAGTTTAATCTTTCAGGTAAAAGAAACCTTATACACTAAGTTCTTAAGTTGCCAGATAGTGACTAAAACTCTGAGTCTCACTTCTGCAATTTAATAGACCAATACAGTGCTTCTAAATTCACTGGTATCTGGATGTAGGACTAAGCCAAAGAAGTGAAAAATATAAGGAGTAAATATGTGCCATAATCAGTTTGAATACACCAATTTTTCAAATCAACCTAAATGGTTCTAGGTGAAATCTAAGTAATAGTTTTCCTAAATTTGACATGCCTAAAATGACAAAATGAAAACCGAAAGTCAGTATAAAATTCTGTGCCTCTTAGTTAAGTGAATGACATGCAAATTATAACTAAACCCTAGATATCTTGAATCTATTATTATATAGTCAAAATCTCAGGCAAAATATTCTTGCAGGCCTGGAAGCAGAACAAGGATTGAATGATTCAGTGAGCCTGAAGATAAAAAGATAATCACCTTAAAGTGACTCTTGGATGCTTCCCTGGGAAATGAACAACTAGAGTATCATCTTCGATGATTAGGAAAGTTAAAAGAGAGGCTCACTTAAAAGACAAAGACATTTATTCTGGTTTCTGGCCTCTTAATCTTAAGAAAACCATAATGTATTCAGGTGGATACATTCATTATTAAAATATGAATTAAAGTCAACAAGAAAATTTGGAAGATTGAAAGTAAAAAATGGCTATTTTACATACATAGATATTTTTAAAAAATAAGGAAACTTTGCAGATTATTTCTTTAGTGTGGCCCAAACATTTTTATAAAGATGATAATGTAGGATGACTTTCACCTTAGGCTATCACTAAGGACTCCCGAAGAACATCATAGAATACAGCACTAACAAATGAGAACTCTCAAACAACACTTAGTTTAAGAGAAACTCCTATCTATTTTGGGGAAAATAATATACAGCAACATTTTCAAAATGTGCAGAGGTGGAAAAATAAAATAAAAAAATAAAAATAAAAGCTAAAATGTTGAGGCCATTTTGGGAATAGGCTCACTTTAATATGCTTTTCAATTCTGAACACATTGGCAGTGCTCAAAACACATTACAAAAGTAATAACATGATAATGGAGTTGGGAATCCTGTAAAGGTTACATAGAATTCAATTTATAAATCAAAATGCCTAAAAATCAAACTTGGGCCAACTGCCTAAAGGTTTCAGAATTTGGCAAGGATCTCATAACCATGAAAATAAATAATGATAAGTATATGTGTGTGCTGGGGGGTAGGACTTAATTTTAAACTAATTGGACTTAAGCTTTACTTTCTCACTTCTCAAAAATATCCTGCAATTTTCACTGAAATTAAATCTCAGAGTCTGGGAAATCTGAGTACTTGACAATAGTTAAAATATTTCTGAATATGGGAATCCAGAAAATAGGATAAAGAGGTGACTGTCAATTATCAAATCACATCATCCCAATGTAATCACAGCAGTGAGATTAAACAAAAACAAAAGCAAACAAACATAAATGGTTGAACATTTCAGTTTCAAGACCAGTTGAATTATTATTTTTTATTTATTTAAAATCTCTTAAATATTATTCTCTGGCAAAAGATTTGTTGCCTTTAATAGCATATGGTTTAAGCATTTGTGAGAACCAAATCTGAGTGTTAGTTGTTTGACAAGAAGAAACATGTAATAAGAGGAATTTGAAGTGATTCATTCTCAAAGTGAAATGAAAACAGGAGTTGAAAATAGCATTTGTAATTAAGGACAGGAAAAAATATGGTCTCACCCCTAGGAAAGGATTCTTTTACTTGTTGAATGAAAGTTCTACATTCTTGCTCTTCCTGGATGGACAGAAAGAAAGGAAAACTAATGAAAAGGAGAAAGGAAAGTCATTCTCTTCTTTTAGGGAGTTAAAAAAAAAAATAAAAGATATGCAACTACAACTTTAAGGTATAGGACAAATTGCTAGAAAAGCATTGAACCCCAACTTTGCCTATGAGTTTTTTTCAGTAATCCTGGGATACTTGCACTCAGAAAGATTCCTCAAATAGAGGGACATTGAAGAAAGTAAATAGTGTTTCTAAAATGTGTTTTCGTTTAGAGTGTTTGCCCATCCATGACAGAACATCATCCCTCCATTTAATCTGAATTTGTGTAATTGAGGTAGTATTCCCAAGTTTATAATTTGCAAATAATGTAGAATTAATATTGTCAATAGAAATAAACAAAATGCTAGACTAAGATTTTTTTTAATTAATGGACTATTTCTTCATTTTCTTTGTAATTATTTGATATTAATTTGCAAATCTTGTTATTTTCTATGGTGGATTAGTTCAGTCTGCAAACTTATTTTCTGTGATCATCAGGTTAGTAAAGGCAGTTATCAAAAGTTTAAGGAAAGTGTACATATTTGAAGACCACATACCCAGTATTAATCTTACCATTTTGTACCTATTGATTCATTTAAACCTCTAAACAAAGCCTAGGAAAGAATTCTTAGTATGATGTCCATTTTAAAGATGAGGAAACAAAAGGGAGGAACTAAATACAGAAAATAACATTCAATAATGCATGCCTTTAGGAAAAAGGGGGGGAGTGAATGCCATTCTAGTAAGCTACTAGTATCTACAGTCCAGACTGTGTAATAATGTGCATAATTTAATTATGTAAATAATTAAATATTATAATAAATATTATAGAGAAAGTTATAAAGTAAACATAGCTACTACATTTAACATTTTTAATTTTTGCATTATGTTTAAAAAGACAGGCTTAACTTTTATATTTTAAAAGGGTTTTCTATTTTGAAAGTCATTGCCTAGAATCTCAGATTCAATCTAAACACTGTCTTTCCCTCAAGCTGAGGTCTTCACACTTGTTCTCATGCCTCACTTATGCCTGCTGAAGACAAAGTACTTCTGAAGAAATAAATAGCTATTAGAATCTGTGTCTTACAATCAAACAAAAAAGTACCAAAATATTATCCCAAGTCTAGTTTTAAGATACATTTATTCTTAAGAGAGCTCAGATAAGTAAATTTCATGTTCCTACCATGCTAATGAGATGTATAGCGAAGTCCATGGAAAACAGCAAGTCAAGACATTTTGAAAGTAAAATGCAGAAAGAAAAGGTTATGCAGGATATCCAGGTTATATGTGGCACAGTGTTTTGTACATTTGAATCACTTAAATATTTATTGCAATAAATGCATGCATGAGTAAAAGAGAATGAGACTAAGAACCCTTTTCCAGGCAGGGAAAGTACAAATGATTCTGAGAAAATACTGTTTCTCAAACAAATATTGTTGTTATATCTGGAGAACAAGCGGTCTAACATTAACAACAATCAAAATCACAAGAAAAGTGACCAAAAGATATAGTGATCCAGGAACGAGGTGCAGACACTACATGCAGAAAGTCCCTTGACGCTGTTGGAATCCTGTACCTTGGTTAGATAACTGCTTTGATTATTGGTTAACTTGGTTCTGATTATTTTTCTAGGATTAAAGAAAAAAGTCACCTCTTTTAGTTATAATCATTTCTGTACCACCCTTAAAGTAATATTCCTGAGATGTATTTTATACTAGGTTGCTAACCTAGTAAATAATCGGAGTCCTCACTTTCTGAAAGTACATCCTAAAGAAACATTTTTAATGTCATAACAATTCATTCAGTTCTCCAAAGAAACGATCATAGTTTGGACATTTTTCAACTTTATGTGACTTGCCTTGGTCATGTAAAATGATGATGAATTTTTATGGTGCCATGATCTTGAAAGAATAGTAATTGTGTATACGTCCATGGATGCTGAAACACTGGGATTACATAATCTAAATCTCCTCTTTATACTTTTCATTTTTCAAATTTTCTTTATTGGCTATATTTAAATTTTACAATATAAATTACATAAATTTGATGTATCTCTGGACAGATAAATTGCTAGATCTCAGAGGGAAGAAATCTTTGGTGGCATCTCGCCTAGATTATTTACAATTTGTATATATTCTTTATTTAAATTGTCACATGTGCAATATTCAACATTACTAAGAATATTGTACAATTTACCTTAAACATAAATTAGAAGAAAATTATGTGGGAATATATATTCATGGACATTCAAATGCTTTCTTCCTTCATCTGAATGCATTAACTTGCCAAATTCAAAGTGACATATTCCACTTTGAGTTCCCTTGCATTCAATTGCAAAGAAAAAAGAACAAAACAAAAAAGGAGAATTATTTCTGTTTTTTTTTTTTTAATGGGGTATGATACTGTGATCTTGGTATTTTTAACACATAATTTTTAATAATTGGAATGAGCTAGAATATGTGTAGAATATGTGTATGTGTATGTGTTACTGACCTAGTTTTTTAACTAAAAATATTTTGCTGGTCTGAAATGCATTATTAGATTTAACGAGATGATGCTGAAATGGAACTGTAAAAAATAATTGTTTTATTGAAAATATAACTGATAAAAATTTTTTTTCACAAATTTAGAGCATGCTTGGCTATTGCTCAAAGTTTAAAATCCATGCATTTTCCCTTTTAATTTTGTTTTTTCTACTTTCTATTTCTCTGATCTCTACCTTTCCTTTCTAATTTACCCTCTTTTACTTCTCTCATCTATTACTTTGACATTTTTATTTAGACACCAACACATTGCAACTCATAAAGTGAACTTAGAAATCTTTCAAACTCCATTTATAGAGAAGTTAAGTTGCTCAAGATCATACAGCCAATAGTTAATTTAGATTTAAAGCTGCTTTCTAAATCCATTGTCCTTTAAACACTCCACAAAGGGTATAACATTACCTCAATCTAATTAACCTTCTGATTAAAAATTAAAAGTAGTATCTAAAAATATTATTCCATAAAAAAAATATCATGTTCTGGTTCATATGAAACCAGTAATTTCTAAATTAAGTGTAGAGATATCTTCACTGACACTTGCTGTGGTAACCCAATACTGAACAGAATTAATTAGAATTCTTTATTGAGTCTTGTAGTCTCTGCAGGCATACTCAGAAGACAGGACAACAGTTCTAGTTTTTCCGAATTTCTTAAAACCTTTCTGGGTTGTTCTAGAATTTTCCAACCCAAGAGTTGCAGCCATGAAGAACAACCTGGGACATTCATATCTCAACTCCTAACCCTGGCTTTTCCTCCCCAGGTGTCCTCCCAGCGATGTGATATGTAAAGTGGAGTCAGTAGATCAGTGTCAGAAGTTGACTTCTCTTCTTTTCCCAGCAAAGCAGAATGAGTGGTAATTCATTTTAGTAAATTATAGTACCCCACTAGCAGTTAAATAATCATCTGTGACCCATAGGCACACAAAACACTAAGATACTATGAGGTTGGTTTGGACAAATATTAAGCATCTAAAGACCAACTTCATAAAAGGATTTATTTTTTGCTGAAGTAACATTAATTTACAACTAGACATAAGTTTAAGGCATACAGCATTACAGCATACGTATGTTATTTTGATCTACACCAAAAGTTTTTTTTCACTAACACCATGATTTGATCATCTTTACTTCCTTTATCTATTTTCATCCCTTTTCCCCTCAGGTAAACACTATTCTACTATTCTATTATTTCAATTTTGTTTTATTCATTTGATTTCTTTAACATCTGAGTGAAAACATACAATATCTATGTTTCCTGGTCTGACTTATTTCATATAATATAATTTCAAGCTTCATCTACATAGTCACACATGGCAAGATTTTTTCTCCTTACAGATTAGTAATATTGAATGTATATGTAGATATGTGTATGTATCTATACGACATCTTAATCCACTCATCTGTAATGGACACTTAAGCTGTTTCCATATATTGATTAATGAGTAATGTTGCAATCAAAAGAGAGAGATATAAATCTTTTTTAATTAGTACTTTCATATTCTTCAGGTTGAAGAATAGTTTAATAGCTGAATCATAGTTCTAACTTTTTGAGAAATCCTTGTACTGTTTTCTATACCAGTTGTACCAATTTATATTCCATAAATGGATTTTTAAATCTAAAAAATAATTTTGTCTCTCAACAAAGAAAGCTTTCAAAAACAAAGTCTCATTAAAGAGAAAGTGTTCAGAGGTTTAGAGCTCATAAGTACCCCAAATATTAATTATGGGGAAATCATAGGACGTGTCTAGGCTAGAAGGGATTGGTAGTATTAAAATTGGATTTTTTTTTTAGTATGTAAGAGATAATAAGACTTAAGGGCAGCAAAATTGAAAAGAGAGGCAACATCTAAGCAATATTTCAAAGTGCAGTTAACAGAATGCCTAACTAATTTGATGCAGAAAGGTGGAATCAAAGAAATAATTAGGAGATGATTGAAGGCACTCCCACAACCTGGTGAGTAATGATACCACCATCTTAATAGGAGATACGGAACCAATGGAAGGCTTAGGGAAACAGTAAAAATGGTCTAAGTTCAGTTAGGGATAGTTCTGGTTGGAACTCTGACACTTAAAGTTGACTAGTAAACATGTTGTATGAATGAATCAGTACATCACAGGAATGTGAAACTCACAGTCAATATGTCAGTTTCAAGATTTGGCTTCTCTTTCTTCTCCAAGAACACAAAACCATTCATTTAAGTGAATTATGAGATGATCAGTGAAACAACAATCTGTGTCTACAAAAGAAAAGCCACAAAAAATAATGTTCTGCAGATATTTTCAAAGCTAAGCATGTACTATTTAATGCAAATCACTCTCCCTTTTCTATTGCCTTCTAACATTTACTCAAGAAATCCTTCATAGAGAGTTATCAAAAATAAAACTAAATAATAGGCTTTTGTTTACTCTATACTTCATATTAATAATTCACCTAAAAGGTCTAAAAATCCAAATCGTCAAAATTTAAAGCACTTGGTTATAACCCGCCAACAAACTTAGGGTAGAGTCTATAATCTAAAAATAAAAGTGGGTATAAGTTAACACAAAATAAAAAGCTGAAATGAATTAGCATTAGGCTTTCATTTAGTCCTTTCTTGAAAAAATAGGGTTAACATGACAGGGGCCTGATGAAAGCAGTAATATCACACAGGGAAAAAAATCCACAGTATTTCTCTCCTGCCTGACAGTTTAGTCCCATCATTCATTTCATATCCCCAGGACTCATTAATGAATGAAATGGAGATACCCAAAGGATCCAGTGAAATTCTGCAGCAGAAATTAAATAGAGAAAATGACAAGTTATGGAGCCCACATTCTTTCTATTAGTGCATTAGGGTTCTTGGAACTACCTTGGACACAACTGACCTTGTAATTTTTCAAATTGACTTAAGAAGGTTTGGAATTCATGTTTTAATTCTTTTAAACTTATCCATTGCCAGAAATAATGAAGGGTTATGTGTGTCTGGTGTATTTTCACAAAAGTATGAATCAAGAAATTAGAAGTCTGAATTCAGACTAATTGATTCCACTGTCTATCATAGATGACAAGAATATAGCTCTTTTAAGGATTCCTAGCTTGCACTTCATGTCTGAGTCAGCCTTGAGAGAGGAAAATTAGAATTAACTGAGTCCTAGTAACAATACCAATCTGCCCTACCCAAGGTAGAGCTTCAAGGAGCAACACAGACAGCTGCCTGGCAAATCAAAAGGCCACGGTAAGTAGTTGACCGCAAGCCAAATGTTTTGAAGAAGGCAATCTCTCATAGTTCTGGAGGCCAGAAGTCCAACAGTAAGAGTCAGTAGGGTTGCTACCCTCTGACACTCTGGGGATGTACTCATTCCCTATATAAGTTCTAGTTTCTGGAGGCTGCCAGTCATCCATGCCATCCCCTGGCTTGCCGATGCAACACTTCAGTCTCTGCTGTTTCTTCATAACATCTCCGTATCTCTGTTTTCTTTTCTGTTTCTTATAAGGACATTCTCATCAGATTTAGGGTCCATATAAAATAGCATGAAAACATCTCAAACCTTTCCTAAATTATATCTGCACAGATTCTATTTCTGAAGTCCTGAATGAAAATGCATTCTAGGGGAACACTTTTCAACCAACTATAGATGATTAACAGGAAGAAGAGACAAAGTCAAGAGATGAAATCTGAAGGGTCAGTAGAAATACTACTAATAACTTTGAGGCAACAGAGCATCATCAATGTAAAGGTTAGTAATTTAAAGTCGCAGACTCATATCACCAAAACATGTAAGCATTAGGATTTTCACATCAAACCCCTTGGAGAAGTAGAAGTAGAAGAGGCATATGTTAATGAGAGCATTGGAACCTAGATGACTTAAAATTTGATGAAATGACACATATGTAAGGTATTTGAGGGAAAGATATAACCAGTTTAAATAAAATCATTGTACATATTTGAGCAGAGGATTTTTTAAAAACTTTCTCTGATATGATTTGGTTCATATCTTATGCTGATAATAGATTAATTGATACTGAAATTAAAATTTAATGTTTCATTATGAAATTGAATCACTAATTTTCCAGGAATTTCTAGTCTTCTCATTTCTAAAACTTTACAAACCTAAATTACTCTGTAGTATCTTCAGACTACAAATTAATAGTTATAAATTGCTATACATATACAGGAACATTGCCAGATACAGAAAAGAAACTTCCCAGATCCAGTTACAATTTTGCTAAAAATTATCATTTCATGTTTTAACTTGAGACATCTGCCTATCTGAAAATATAATTTATATTCTTACAATAACTTAGAATCTTAATATCCTTTATAAAATTCATTCATTTAACCAATATTATAGAAAACTTACTTTCTACTAGACACAGTTCTATGAAGTATGACTTTAACAAGATAAATGATTCCACTGTGTCAGAATGTCTTTTATTTCAATAAAATAAACATACAAACAACAAATGAACAAATAAATGAGTCAATAAGTAGTGGAAAATGCATTAAAGTCAATATGATAGGGTAATAAATGAGAAATGTGATATGGAGTGAGATTTCAGATTTGTGACATTTGAGTTGAGAAGTATTACAAAGATCTGGAGAAAAAACACTGCAGACACAAAATACAATGCAGGATCCAAAAAAATGAGAGAAGGCTGATGAATTTTGTGCAGTAAACCTACACAGAAAAAGCAAAGGGCATGCAGGCAAGCCTGTCATCACGTTCAGAAAAATCAAGCTATTCACAAGTGAAAATAAAACTGGCTTCACCGAGGACCAACATCGGCCTCATGAATTCTAAGAAAAAAGAAGAGATATACTGGTCCATGGACTCACCCATTATGGAAATAATCAAAGCCACTGAAAACTATAATGACTCAAGACTTCCAGCCTAGAAAGCATTGCTTAGGTCTAGTACTTAGTGCAAAGATACATAAATCGCCCAAATACTCTGTCTATGAATCAAGCTAAGCTTCTATAATAGAGTCCCCAAATGCAGTCGTAAATTAGACTTACTCATTTATCACTCCAACCATCTTGGGGTGAGGAAATTCTATGCTCCTGAACTCATGCATTCCATCTTTGGCAACCATGGACATGGCAGTTCCAGTTATTGCTATCTTTCAGGCAAAAGGAAGTGATAAAAGAATGGAAAGTAACTGAAATCACAGAAACAACTAACTTCTCTCACATCTTTTTTGAAAAGCAGTCATGAGATCACACCCAGGTACAAGACGTTAGGAAGAGTATTTTCTTGCTAGGTAGAGATCTGGGATTAAATGAATATTGGAAGGCAATTAGCAGTTTTTAACACAAATTAAAAAACATAATTTGTAGAAGTTATAACTTTGCATAGGGAAAGAGATGCAGGCTAGTTGTTCCCAAAGCACTACCTCAGTTCCTAACTCATGCCTGTCTACTCTACAGATAAGGCTGAAGAGAATGAGAACAGTGTTGTTGTTGCTAGAATTTGGATTTGGTTTCAGACAGAGAGAGAAGCTGAGTGAGCCAAATTTGTTTTTTCTCAGTTTTACATAAAGAAAATCAGTTAGTAAAGAATATCTATAATTGTATTATTAGCTTCCAGTAAGTCCTTCTCTTTCCATGTTTGTCAGTTTAAAGTTTCTTGATTTACATAACTTTTATTATAATTCTCATTTTTTAAATATTTCTAGTGTGTCTCCTTAGTTCTTTCCCATTGTTCCAGGTAAAATTATGTATCCTATTTATCCATTACTATAAAGTGTTAAAGTTTTGGTTCTCTGAAAATTATTCTGTCAGACATGGGAATTATAAATTATCTAAGAACCATCTACTAATCATTTTTATATATAATTACCATCAAACATTTATAAAGCAACTATATAGTACATATTTGTACACATTTGAACACATGACTCTGTGTCACATTCCTTGAAAAATATATCTCCCTCTAAGTCACTTAATAGCCAAAGTGGAGATTGAAATTGCTATACCGTCACCTGGCTTCCTCCCATCTCAACACCCTAATTAATTTTCTTCAGATTATCTGTAATTATTGCTGTGAAAAGGATACTACATGGGGTTTACATGGGGATTTAACATTAAAATACTACAGAATTAAGAGATAGCCAAAATGACAACAAAAGAGTTTCCTTGTTTCCCTATGGGGGGGACACATGTAACAACAGTAGGTCAAAGGGACACTCCACAGAGAGTCCCACAGCATAGAGTGACACTGAAGAACCCATGCTCCATGGGAGGACCAGCACAGAGACTACACAAAGGAAACTCAAGCTTCATTGAACAGAATGAAAATGAAGATGCAAGGACACCATGACGAAGGGAGGGGCATGCACACTACAGGGCTTCCGCTCAACCATGAGTTAGGGGAGAAAATAGGGGAGACAGTTCAGACAAACGAGACAGCACTCATTTTTAAGTAAAGGAAAAACTCTTCTGGAGAAACTGGTCTGGCCTGGGCAGACTGGTTCCGGTTAAGGAAACAACAGCAAGTGCTCTCTCTGCAGCCCCATTTTCCACCCTTCCAGTCTGGGGCTGACCTTGTGAGCTACACTGAGAGCACATGGACTGCTGAATCTCAGATGTGGAGGCTGAGAGAGGAGGAATACCAGAAGTGTAACAAATACCAGTCAGCACATTCGAACCAGCAGTAGGACCATCTACAGCTTTCTTCCCTATCCTGCTAACTCATCAAATTCAAAACAGAATCCCAGAAGCCTCAGAAACTTTACAATTTTTTTTTAAAAAGTGGAATCAAACCAGAGTCACCTGCAGAAGAAGGAAAATTAGTTCAAATGTCTGCTGTGGATATTGAAAATATGGAAATTTAAAGCAGCAAAGTAGGCAGATAAAAAAAAATAGAACACGTGGTAATTTGAGATCTAAAGTGATATGATATCACATAAATCTCCAGACCCCAAACCACAAAGATTACATCTCACTATCTGATAGAGTCCAAAATTTCAATAATAAACTCAAAATTAGAAGAAAAAAATCAGAAAGACAAAGTAATAAGAAAATGCAGACAAATAAATCAAAGAAGTAGAAAAATATTCAGAAAAACAAATGAGTTCAGAACTAAAATTAATGTACAGAAGTTAGAAACTGAAGTTTTAAAAAAAATAACAGATTTGGGATGTAAAGTGGTCAATAAATGAGATCAAGAACTTGACAATGATATGGAAGCAAAATAGACCAAATGAAGGGTCAAATAAGTGACCTTGAAGGTAGTAATTCATAAAGGACTTAAGTGAAAAGAGAGAATGAGAGAGAAATAAGATGCAAATAAAATGAAGAAACACTTTGAAAACTACTATAATTCACCAGAAGGGGTAATATAAGGATAATGGGTACTCCAGAAAGAAAAGAGAAGTGGGGAAAAAGGGAAGAGAGAGATGGAGGCAGAGTAGAAAGCTTATTCCAAAAATAATAGAAGAAAACTTCCCAAACCTAGGAAAGAAATTAAGAATATGTTTATGATACCTGGCTATCTAAATGTTACCAGACCTAGAACAATAAACATAGTAGTAAAGCTAGCAAACTTGAAGGCAAAAAAAAAAAAAAAATACTGAAGGTGGTTACGGGATAAAGCCAGATAACTTATAAAGGTGCTCCTATCAGACTTTCATCAGACTTTTCAGCACACACTCTGCAGATAAAGCAAAAATGGAATAACATTCAAAATATTCAAAGATAAACAATGGCTTCCAGATATATTATGTATTCTGATTTTTTTCTGATATGAGGGAGAAATAAAGACTTTCCTAGACAAACAAAACCAAAGTAATTTACTACCACTGTACATTTTCTAAAAGAAATGTTGCAAGGAATTCTATGTCAAGCATTCAGAAGAAAATCTACAAAAAAAAAAAAAAACTAACTAAATAATAAATAGATACAAAAAGAAAACTAAAGACAAAATTTCCATACTGAGCCATCATCTATGCATCAATAATCATCTTGAACATAAATGGACAGAATTCTCCAGTCAAAAGGCAGACTGATGCTGGTTAAGCAGAAAACAAAGCCCAACTATCTGCTGTCTCTAGGAGGAGATCCATAGGAGTTGCAAAAATACACAAGCAAATAGGTGAACATGGGGGAGGGAATCACTGGTAGAGAATTGCGGGTGCTTAGATGTGGGCATGATGTAATAACATCCATCTGAAGAGGTGTGAATCTATGTCCTTTAAGCATATGCTGTGATGTAAATTAGCAGTCCCTCAATAAAAGTGATACCTTGTAAAAAATATAAAAGAAAGTACCAAATTAAAAAAAATCAGTAAAGGATTTAACCTTATGTTTCATCTAAAAATTCCAAGAGTCATATTGATACACCTAATTTAACAATTGGTAAAAACCAAATTGATATTTTTATGGCATTCATTCTGATTTGGCTATGGACAAGGGCACATATTTTTGGTTTTTGGTTTTTTTTTTTTTTTCTTACTTTCTTTTTTTTATTTATTTTTTTCATATTTTTTAAATTCATTTTATTGATTTGTAACAATTGTGCATTAATTGATCCTTCCTCCTCCCTCCGTATCCCTCCTCCATAACCCCCATCCAGTCACTCCATCTCCCATTTTTCTGCGATTTGTTGGTTGGTTAAGTTGATGGTTGTTTGGCCAGTTGTTCTCTTCTGATATCTGGTAAATGTTTTGTTTTTTTTTTTTTTTTTTTTTACACCCTGGGGCTTTCCCACTTCACTAACATTTGTTAACTATCCTGATCGTTTGTGCTCTTCAACTCTCCCACCTTCTACCCCCTCCTCCTCTCTCACTCCATGGTTCAGTCCCATTGGTTGTTTTCATTTTTTGTTATTTGTTTGTTTGTTTTTCCCTATATCCATCATATAAGTGAGACCATCCTGTACTTCTCTTTTTCTTTTTGACTTATTTCTGCTAATATGAGTCTTTCTAGTTCCATCCAGGTTGCTGCAAATGACATGTGTTTGTCCTCCTTGATGGATGCGTAGTATTCCCTTGCGTATATGTACCACATTTTTTTTAGCCAATCATCAGTTTAACATTATGCTATAATATTATAGATGTTTCAGTAATACATCTTTTAAAATCAATACATGTAGATACTATATTAATTTTGGTGTGTTCCATGTTAAAATTATTTTCTTATTATGCCATACTTTTTAATGTAATTTGGTCCAGGTCTTTATTGAAGGTCAGGGAATTTTCAGTACTACTTATTGGTCATTTACTTGTTTTATAAAAGTGCTTTTTTCTTTCAGATGGAGGAATGAGGGGAAACAGGTGAAGTAATCAAATCAAAGCAGTGATGATTCAATTCAGATCAATATGTCCTCATTACTCTATGCCTTATCTACTCATCTGAATATCTCTTTTTATATTTAGGACAAATCTCTCTTTCCTCAACCTAGTGTCTGTTGTTGACCCATAAATATTTGTGTTATCTAAAAGAAAGTTGGTGTTAAAACTATATAGAACCTCCGGCATCTATACCCCCATCCTTGTAAGGATACAGAGTATATATACACTGTGTAAGCTGTAATTCTATATTTGTTACAGGACATTGGGATGTAAATCTTTTCAATTATGGTTAAAAAACACCATGATTTCTCGGGACCTTGGCCCTAGACTAACAACAACCTTCATGAAATACCACACTTAATGCATTGCTATATGGACAAAAGCCATCAAAAGCATCAGTTGACTAAGAATTGACATTTTACTCAACTGCAACACAACGGAAAATACCACACATCAAAAAAGAATAACAATCATCACCTAAAGTAAAATATTTTAAGTTGCATAAGCCCTTTCTATTTTCATCTTCAAGTGCGTTGCTAAGTGATGTTATAACTTATTTTAGCACTTTCCTTAGTAAAGTGTAACATATCCATCATGCTGAAACACTTAAGTTACAGGCAGTTTACTCACATTAGATCTCATTAGCAATTACACTGGTGTTCAAAATACATTACCTCATTTGTCTCATAGCCCATATAGTTTTTTACATAATGAATTAGACTAATTAGTCTCACATGACAGAGGGAAGTCTTAAATAACACTGTCCTTACTTTAAGACGAGCTTGACTGAAGTGCAATGAAGAAAACTATAAAATTAATTTGTTTTGTAATATGGATAGCAAAAAGAATTAGATAGACAAATTTCAAGTTAAATGATTTCATCTTGGATATCAGAGAGAAGAAAAGTAGAGAAAGAGGATGTTTCACTCAGTTTGCTTTTTGCAAGGCATAAATTCATTATTTGCATAGCTAAGAGCCATGTTTAAATGTCCAAACACACTTGCTTATAGACTTTTCAATTGAGACTATTATTGTCCTTTGGGGAAAACCTTACTGATTGTAATCAGCCAAGAAATTTACAGCTATTGCACTGATCAATAGCTAGAGATTTTTGGAAACACAAAGTCAGCCCTCTGTCCACGTGTTTATTTTACCAAATAAGTTGTTTCTTAGTGTCCCTCATACTTCCTTCAAATGACTCTTTCCAACATTCAGTACAATTTCCTATCCCACTGTTAGAAAGGCTTTCTTCAAACTTCAGACAGAATCTTAAAGCACACAGAGCTGCTAGGTGTTAGCTAACCAAGGGTATATTTTAACCAGAGGAGGCAAATTGTAAAGATACTCTTGGCCCTTCATCTAAGCTCTCCATGACCCTGGAAGCAGGCTGCCTTGTTATTCATCAGTATAGTAATTATCTGTCTTCTTTGTAGATCATAATTACTTTTCTCATTGTTTTATCAAGGACTGTCATAGCAATGAAATGACTGTGGACTGGTTAACTAGTTGCAAGTCTCCCAAATCTTCCATTTATGGACATAATAAATTGTGTCACTGAGTCAACAGACGATACAAATCTGGTAGCAAATCTGTTCCTCAAAATATTTTCAGGAACCTAGAGGCAAACTTTGACCCAGTCATTCCTCTTGAATCAAGGTGACTCTTACTATGTCTTTTTTTAATGTCATAGTAGTTGAAGATAATTTAGCACTGAAAGGAGAAAATGAAATAAGAAGTCTAGGTCAATCGGGAAAGAGCTTTTCAGGAAATCCTCATATTGTGAGAATGAATTTTCTGCTCCTTTTAAATCAAGTATTCCTTCAAAGGGAGTGTACATTGGAAAATATAAATCACTAAGATAGTAGAATTAAAATCTTCTGAATATGCCTGATTGGAAAGGTCATTTTATTCTTCTTGCTATTTTCTTCTACTTTCACAAAAATATTTTACATGCAAAAAAATTATTGAGCAGACTCAACTAACTCAAATTCTTTATGTTTAAATTACATTATTTAAACTAGTATATTTTTAGTTAGATTTTTGAAAATACTTATCACTGGAATTTGAAAAATATTTATTGCAGTCTTTGCCATTCAAAGTTTAACTCAGAGAATATACAACTTTCCAAATAGATTTTCCTTTTCCACAACTCCCGAAGTTCCACAAAGTTCCTCATTATACCCAGTGGGCAACTCAAGAAATTTTGTGCAGCTGAGTTACAACAAAATAGAAATGTTAATTCAGAATTTGCATCCTTAAGAGACCCTCAATATTGCCTTAAACCTCTCAAAAATGACCCAATTTTCCAAAAGAAAAATGTTGTATATCCACACACAGGTGGTTGGAAACTCATTTCAATTAGTCATTATTAATAAACTCCTGAGTTAGGCCTTTGACAGTCATATTTGGAAAGCCCTGGAATTACATGAAATAGCCCCGCTACAATGACTTTACAGTCTACATAAGGAAGCAAATAATGCAAACAAAACAAGTTAAAAAAGTATCATCAATTATAACCTAGGGTAACAACTGGCTTTATTCGGGTGAGAAGAGATCAAATTGAAACAAAGAAGGGAAAGATGGCACTGAGTATTCTTAATGCTGGAAAGGATTTGGCTACTTGGATATGGTTCAGGGATCCCATATGTTCTCTCAAGAGAATTTTTAACTTTGTCTAATTGATCTCCAAGCAGAACTCAGTCCTTCTCATGTTTAAGAGCCTCCCTACCACAAAAGGGCCTGTGGCTCCCATCTGCCCTCAATAAGCAACTCCCAGTATGTGTTCCAGTGACTCACAATGAAGCTCTCTTGAAGAAACAGGCCAGGGCTGCTTCTGCCAGCCAGAATCCAATGGTCATTAAAAACAGTGGACCAGAATTGCTATCCTCTGACTTTTTTCAAGTATGAATCCCATTATGTACTTTTAATGTGAAAGCCCATTGTCTTCCTTGCTTTTCCCACTGGTCATCAAAAGCCAAGCAAGGTGGACAAGTCCCTGATTATTGCTCAGATACATGGCCTCCTTCTGCAGCATCTCAGCATCACTTGAACAGCACAGGCCAGAAAATGTGTTTAAAGTTCTCTGATATCTCTAGATGCTGACAGAGTAAATACTCTCTCCTGTCATTTCTGAGTTGGGTGGATTTGCAGTGATATATCGCTGGGTTTCATTATCATGAATCTAGGTCTCCACAAAGACACCTCTTCCACCTTTTGTGAGATCTAATCATTCAGTTCTCTAGTCTGATGCACAGTCTGTAATCAGAGAGAGCCTGTGCCTCTTAATCAAAATTAGGTAAAATAACTGCAAAGATAATACTGGACACTCACTGCTTCATTGTAATGTACCCATTGATATACTATGAAGCATATGTATAATAACTTATCCAATCCTCACAATTCTGCAACATATGGATAGGAACCAAGGCTAAAAACCCTAAATGACTTGCCCAAGGTCATTTCAAATGGCTGCATCAGAGATTTCTAGTTCATTTCCAGTGCCGGGGCCCCCACCACTGCAGGACATTGTTTAGGAAAGAAGACCAACTCCTTCCTATCCTCTCGCAGAAGACTAACTGCCCATAAACCACCAGTCAGAAGGCACCATAAGACACCTAAGGAGAACATTTTCTCTGCTCCAGATACTAAGATAGTTAGTGCTTGCCTTCAAAATCATAAAATCTTAAAACCAAAAGAGAACTTAGATGTTAACTTTCCCAAAGCCATTGTTTTTAAGATGTTCTTAGCACCAAGCAGTTCCTTGTTAACACAGTCAGATCAGAAACTATAACTGAACTTCCAATCTAGATGGTCATTGCTTTCCTGGTACTTCACACAACTACCAAGTGACTAAACACTTTTCTCCCTTGACTATTTAGAATGATGAAGATGATATAAGTAGTTGCTGTTATAAATTCCAAAATGTTAGAGGCTCAGCGTAGCCAACATTAATATGGATATTTCTGAATGGAGAATGACTTTCCTCTTTCCGATGATTGAGAAGACAGGTTTTTATAAATATTCTGATTTCATCTTGCTCGGGGATTTTTGTCTCTTTGTTGCTGTTACTATGTGACATTTGTTTTTAAGATGCTTCAAGATTAATGTAATAAACACATTTATAATAAATCCAAAAGTAGGATAGAGATTGAAAAAATAAAGATAATATTAAAATTTAATAAAATAGACAAGCATATAATGGGATAAAATAATCATAAGTTTTTTTAAAACATTAAAGAAATCACAGATAATCATTAATACATATGATAAAGTAACATTATACACTACAAATTCATTTACTTATCAATTTTAGTGTTTTTTCATTGAGGTAACATTGGTTTATAACATTTTCTGTTTTAGAGGTATAAAAATGCCTTCTTCAGGCATTCGCACATCACACCCGCCACTAAAACACCTGTGGTCCACCACCATAGAACACTGTGTCCCCCCATTTCACTGACCCCCACTTATGCATTAGCCTCCATTCTACCATCAGATTTTTAGGATTTGTTAGTATTTTGATGCAAGTTTATTTTTGAAAGATGCTATTATGAACAACTTTATGCCAAACAAGTTGAAAATAGATGACTACATAAAAATAATTTTGCGAATAGATGAGGAAAAAAACAGAAAATATCATAAAATTATTTAAAACACTGAATCCACACTCAAAAATCTTTTCACAAACAAAATATTAGGTCAAAAACTTCAGGTCAAAATTAACCTCTACCAAATATTCAAAAACAGTAATTCCTACCCATTGGAAATTCATTCACAAAATGGGGAGGAATGAAATACTATCCGGCGCGTTTATTGAGGTCAGAATAACCCTGAAAACAAACACTGCATGCACAATATAAAAAAATAAATTAAGAAATTTCCAAGCCAAACTCATCCATGAGGATAGAATCAAAAATCCCAAATACAAAAATAAAACCTCACCTATATAAAATAGATAATTCTTTGTGATTAAATAGGATTTAGTCAAGGACTTTATGTTTGATTTAATATTTGAAAAATCAATCAAATATTTCATCACATGAAGAGGAAAAAGGTCTAAAATCATTTAATATGATCATTGCAATCAATGCAGAGAAAACATTCCATAACATTTTAAAATACAGCCTAGATTTTTAAAAATAAAGTGACTAAGAATCAACCTAACACAAATATGACAATATCTGAGAAAAAAAAATAGTTGCAGGTTTATAGAGAGCCAATAGCTCTCAACAGGAAATAAATCATATTTAAGGACTGCAAAAATTCAATATTATAAATGACCATTGTCCCCAAATTAATACTTAGTTTTATATATCTCAAAACTCCTCCATTTTCAGCTTTTCTATAGAACAAGGGAAATAAATATCAAAATTTATATTCCAAAAAACTAAAAAGGGTCAAAAAGACTATTAGTGGTGAGCAATGTGGATATAATGAACTTCTAAGCAAATGGCATTGAGACAATTTGATGTCTTTATAGGAAAAAAATAGTTTAGACAATGAATCAGACCATACAGATAAATCTATCCCAGGAATACGAAAAAGCAAAATATTTAATGAAAGACTAGTACACTTCTTTTTCTGGCAAAATGTAAGCACAAGCTCAAGAAAAGAAAAACTGCCTCATCAGATCACAAAAAGCATTAGCCATTAAAGAACAGAATTGTTAAATTGAGTATATTAACTGAGAACTTCTGTCATCCGAAGACATCATAGAGTGAACAGAAAATACAGAGAGTGGAAGGCAACACATACATCAGAGGACTGATAATCTAAATATATACACTCATACACACAGATTGAAATGAGCAGATTATTTTAAAGGGCATTTTATAAAGAGATTCAGATGATGAGTAAGCACAAAAAGAAGCTTGACCTCACAGGTAGTGATGGAAACACAAAATAACCATATTGTACTCCACTGTTTATCCACATTTTCTTGGGTACCTCAAGTCCAAAAGTATTTACAGGAGCAAAGTTCTTGGGAGCCTCAAATTAAAAATACCTAAATATACACTAGAAAGAGAATAGATAAATAATTGTGGCACACTGGAATGCTGCTTTAGGAATTTCTCTGAAAGAGTCAAAATTAATAAACCGTCACTATGAACAATGTGAACGGATCTCATAAATAAAAAAATAAGTAAAGGAAGAAGATGTAGTAGAATATAGATTCAATAATTAATACAACTTAAAAGACACATAAAAATAAGCTATCTTTACTTTTATGTGTACATACATGCTTTCATGCATACACACAGAAGAGATAAAAAGTTTATAAAGAAAAGCACAAAAGTGATTACCAAAGCTCTCAGAGTAGGAAGTCATTACCTTTAGAGGAGGGAGAGAGGAGAGTTTTGATAGTGAAAGAATGCATAGGAGACAGTTTTGGTTTTGGTAATTCTATTTCTTGACCTTGGTCATATATATTTATGTTTAATTTCTACTTTTATTAAACCATTCATTCATAGTATACATATTTCTCTGTCTATACTATTTATTTCACAGTAGACTTCTTAAAATTAAATGATGAAAACATACTGTGTTTATTTATTTTTCCATAGTGGGTCCATCCTAAAAGATATGCTATCACCTTTAAAAATTCCCACAAGGGATAGACATACATGTAAAATAAAAGATAATAGTGGATTTATTACAGAGATGAGAAAAGAGATTAAGTGATTGTATCAACAGATTCATTCAGGCACTAAAAATGTATTTGTAAAACCCCATATACTCTTTGGATAAGTAATCATGATTCTGCAGCATTTTAAGTTTCCTCTGAGGTAGTTCAGTGATGTGGAACTGAATCATTAGCCAGTTCTTCAATGTGTAACTTCTCTTACCTGTGAAGAGAGGCAGAAAATGAAGTGTTTGGAATAGAACCGAAAATTCTCGTTAGCTGAACGCTGAGAGAATGGCACAAGTGGCTATTTCTGAGATTCAAATATCTCTTTAAGAAGTCTCAAGAGATGTGGCAGTCCCTACTTCTCACAAGGTTGATGACTATTACCCAGAGATCTTTAATAAGCACAGCTGGTGAGCTAATGGGACATAGAAGTGTAAAGAGGCACAGAGATCATTCCAAGAACAGATATGCTTAGGGAAGTCCTTCTCCTACCTCTGTTTAAAACCATCCTTTCATTACACTTCTGCTTTTTCTGCAAACATATGCTGACTGCACTAATTACTGACCTTTCTTTCGTCTGTCCCTTTGGAAGTCAAAAAGATGATGAAGAGCAGAATGAGGAGGAGGAGAACAAAAGGAATGTAGATGATTTCTGATTCCATCAAGGATGGAACCTCATTTACCCTGTCACATGAAACAACTATAAAACAGGACAGAATATGGAAGCAATTATTTCACATACCAGTCTACAGGGAGACCAGTATTGTGATTCCTGGGAGAAGGAAAACATGGAAGGTGAGGCTTTCTATGGCCTCATATTACTCTCTAGAGAGTGTCTAGGTCACAGCACAAAGGGGAATGTAGGGTTCAATTGTCACACTAAACTGAGGAGAGAGTGGTTACAGTTTACAAAGGCCATGGCAGCTAGCATGTATGTAGCAAAGTAGCAGGCAAGAAGAGGCTGAACAGAGAGAGCTCCAAGAGACTTCTTGAGCCCTGCCCGTCTTGAGACCAAGATCTCAAGCCTACTTGAGACCATGGAGAGATACATTAGTAGGAAAGGACCAGTTAAGGCAATATGAAGAATTTGTGCAGTTAGAAATACTTTACATTCTCACTTACCAAAGTTTTAAAACCTTGGGTATTGAATAGAATGATTAGAATTACCTTAATAAGGGGCTAACATAGCACTAGAGCTGCTCTTGATTTGCCAGATAAAAACTTAAAAGAAATCCTACAAAGAATTCAATTGAATCTGTAGAGCTTATCTGAACTCCAGAGCATACACTTGCTCTATTTTTCAAAATGCAGTAAAATCCAACAACCCACAGTGTAAAATTCACAATGCATACCATCCAAATTATTCAGTGTCTAGCACCCAAAGAATAGTAACACTTTTTTGCATATTATCAGACAAGGAAAGAAGCAGGAAAATATAATCCTTTACCCTTCAAAAGCAGTCAATATAAACAGACACAGAAACCACAGAGATGATAAAATCGGCAGACAGGGATGACAAAGCTTCTTTATAAATGCACTCCAAATGTCAAAGAAGAGAAAAAAAAATGAATATGGTATGGTGAGAAATAGAAGAATTTTTTAAAGCTACAAATGAATTTTTTTAAATGTAAAATAAAGTACCTGACATGAAGTATATACTGGATAGATGCAGTACATTAGAAACAGATCAAATATGCCATAGAAAAGATGAATGAACTTGAAAGCATAGCAATGAAATCTCTTCAAAATGAAGCTATGAAAAGCGAAACAAACTTAAAAAGAATGAACATATCAGAGAACTGTGGAATAAACAGCAAGCCATCCAAAATGTGAATTCAAAACAAAATTTACAAGATTAATAAAAAAATGAAACAAAATGTGAAATCAAACTGACAGAAGGAGATAGAAAAATACTTGAAGAAATAATGCCTGAAATTTTTTTTCAAATTTGATGAGAACTCTAAATCCATTGATCTAAAATCCTTAATAAATGACAAGCAGAGTCAAGCTAAGGATTTTTAAATGGAAAATCAAATAAGGGTAGCATTTCTATAATACAGGAGCTAAGAAATCATTTTTTTAAGAAATGTGCAAAAGTTGAGGGCATGAAGGAAAAAGGTTGAATTTGTCTCAGGGTATAACAAAATAGTACGTCAATATCAACATAGTAATACAGTCCCAAGAGAAAAATGAGGCTAAGAAATTGCAGAGAATAGTTGTAATCCTTGTAAAAGAAAGAAAATACCCTTTAATGAATAAAGTGTTTTCCTTTCGTTTCATAGAATGAGATCTGAAAACAAAATTTGTGTGAAAGTAATTTATTAGGAAGTGTTTCCAAGGAGAAAAATGGCTGAGGAGTGAGACAGAAATGTAAGGAAAGAAAGTCTGGCAAAAATAAAATATTTGTCCAATACCTTCAGGGGGTAGTCTTGGTTCATTCATGCAGGGAAACAGGGCAAGTGACATTTCAAGTTTGTTCCCCTCAGGGAATTGGGGAAGATGAGCTATTTATATCCTTGCACTAGTCAGTCAGTCATTGGCTAAGGACACCACCTCCCACATTGTCACACATACCAACACTCCTAAAGCACAAAGTTATTTCCAGAAGCTTGACTGTAGTCCATGTGCCAAGGGAGACAAACACTGCTTGTTGGGAATAAACATGCACAGTTGTCCACAAAAATGGGAAAGGAAACAAACTAAAGTACACAACTCAGAGGGGGAGGGGGTTGGAGATGAGTGGGAGCAGTCAGGGAGGGGAAGTGATGGGTGAACCCCAGGGAATACAAAGATGTGATATATATTAAAAAAAATAAATAAAACATTCTAAATTCAAAAAAAAGAGACAGAGAAATAGAAGTGTAGTATATTCTGCTCATCCAACTGGCAAAATTTTAATAGACTAACGCTACTAGTGGGGAAGAGAAATTTGTATTGAAAGCTAGTACAAATATGGGTTGAAGTAAATTTAGAGTAGGTACTAGAAACACCCCTAAATAATATATTCCATTAATCCAACAATTCAACTTCTGAGATCTTGTCCTAAAAGAATGGCACGTGTACAAAGACGCATGCAGAAATGTGTCAAAAACCATGTTATTAATAATAAGAAAAAGCTTAAAAGCACCTGACTTTCTTAATTAGAAATTTGTCTTTAAATATTAGGTTCATTCATACAATAGGAATTTAACACAGTCATCGAGATGTTATTCTTTTTTATTCTTAAGAATACGGCATTAAGCATCCTTATTTTGTACAAATACACACACAGACATGTGCTCAACCTAATTCCTTCTAGAACTGATTGTGGCTTAACTTCATGGTGTCACATTTAGGATCATAGTCTCAACATTTTTCAAAATGACCCTTCCTCCTTGGAAGAACTGAGTCACTTTATTTAATTATCACACAATTTGAAAATCTTACAGAATGATGTGATATAAAAACATACTTGTAATTAACTTAATTTAAAGTTTTACTGTATTAAATTCAGAACATCCTTGAATAAACAGTGATTCAGTAAAAAATAAGTCCTGGTAACCCCAAGATTTCTTCTGCTTTATTTGAGGTCAAATTTCTCTTCCAATTCTTTTGTTTTTCTCCTGATTTTGATTGATATTTGCCTGATAGTGAGTCTAAGCCACTCATCAGACAGCACACAACAGTAGAAAGCAAAATGCCTCTCCAGGGAGAAAAGGTCTTTCATTGCTTGCTGTTCCAGTCTGGGGTCTCTTTCTAATCTCATGAACTTGGACATTGTGGAAAGAGACCAGCAGATACACAATTACTTTTGTTCCTGTCTAAAATAATTACTCTTCAGCTTCGTAAATCACAGTACTTATGACCTTCTAGCTACCAGGATCTAAAATCCCTAGTTTAGCAAAGGCCCTTCACTTCTAAAGTAAAAGACAGGATATACAGAGCATGACTGGTCATACATGGTGTCTGAGGTTCCTTGACCTACAATATATCCAACAGTGTATAAATTCTTAGAGCAAAGTTGTCCCTGTTGATTCACTTTGAATTTGAAGCTACCTAAATTCAAGAGAATTTTAAATCAACTGTCATGTCAATCTGACCACCTTCATGATGAAACGGATTTAAGCTATTTATCCCTCATTATATTTCTTTTGTCCCAAAGCCATGAGGAAAAGTCAAAACAAACTAACCACCAAACTGAAGCACACAACTGGGGCAGGGGGGGAAGGGGGAGAATGGTAGGGAGGGGGGGTGAATCCCTGGGATTACAAAGATGTGAAATTTATATATAATTTTTTTTTAAGTTTTAAAATTTTCTTTTGTCTCTTAGCCCATCAATAGTATTTACTTCTAAATTAAATAAGCCAACATATCCATAAGAATTTATAATCATAGATATCACAAGGAATCTGTATTTGGTTTCTTCTTAGTTTATAAACAGCAAAATACAACTTATTAAATATTTAGAGAGGAAAAGTTAATGAAAGTCCTATGGCAAAAGATGTTGTGAAGAGAAAGAAGAGGCAGTGAAGAAAAGGAAGACGGAGGATCTGAAGGGCTGAGAAAGAACAGAGATTCCAAGGTACACATTTGGTCTGTATAATCTTTGACGTGGACTCTTGAATCCATAGACTTTGTTTAATGGATTTTGTAAGAGCAGTAACTCTCCTCTAAAAATAAACAAAAACAGTTCACCTGGTATTATCTGGCACTTGAAACTAAAGCTAATTCTGCCTAAAGCTAAATTTTAACCAGAATTAATTTTGCAATTGCAGGTAATTTAGAAAATTATAAGGGGCAGTGCTGCTAGTGTATTTACAGAACAGTATATTTCAGTAAAACATGTTATTTAGCATCTCATCACAAAGAATAGTATGTTGCTTACTGTTGCCTATGGAAAGACATCTGCTTTGGAATCAACTTTTCAAGGTTTCTATTCTAGCTCTCATACTTGTTGTGTAAATTCAAGTAAGTTACTTAGCTGCTCAACACCTCAGTTTAGGCATCTGTAAGCCTGCTGGCCTACGCATTAGAGCAGATCATTAGAATGAACATGTATTGAGAATGCACGGTGTACTTGAAACTGCTCTGAGAGATTTAGAGATTCTGATTCATTTTGTCATCATGTCAGATAGGTGCTCATTCCAAAGATAACAAATTTTAGACACAGGAGGTTAAATAACTTGCTCAAGTTGACACATTTAGTTATTTGCAAATATTGGAATCAGCCCAGTTTGCATCTAAGATACATGTTTAATTGCTAAGCTGTTTCTCTATAGAGCAAAAACAGATCAAACCTCAAAGGAAATATTTGGATTAGTAAGAATTTGAACATGTACTTATCATTATTGTTTTAAAACCAGACATCTTTCTGCCTCTAAGAGCACATCACCCACACACCTTTCAAAGGATTTTCTATGCAACAGCGGACAGCTTATCATTTTAAAAAACCATATCAATTTGAAGTTTCAAAATAATAATTCATTTCAAATATGTTTTAGGTCCCTTGTAACTTGTAATAGACACATGAACTAATCCATATAGCATGCATCAACTGAGCCTCTAAATAGAATTTTCAACAAATAGAATTAATTTGAGATGTATTTGAGTTTAACATTTAAAGAAATTCCAAGATAAAAGCTTTTTCGAAAAAAATTGCTCTTTTGAAACCAGAATAATTTACCTTACCCACCCATGTAAATATATGCCTAGAAGTATTAAACAGTGTAAAGCTGTGATGTCAAAGATAGACACAACCTGTGCAACCTGTGACCTCAGAGCCATGAGAGGGAGTGACTGTCACATGACTATGATCTTTAAGTCAGCAGTCAGCCACCTATTTGGGGGAAGACCCTAAGAAAAAAGAAAACAACTCAGAGACTGCATGGGTCGAAAAGGCCCTGCCAGCCCCAAAAGCACGGACAGCAACCCAGACCCCAGGTGGGGGTGTGGTGCAATCAGCAACCTAGCCACCCCTTAATTTCCTCAGTTACCCAGTCTTCATTTAGTAACATGCTGTTCAGTCTCCATGTGTTGGACTTTCTTTTTGCTTTCTTTTCATTGTTGATTTCTAGTTTAATGCCTTTATGATCAGAGAAAGAGTTGGCATTATTTTAATCTTTGTATACCTGTTAATGTTTGTGTTATGACCTAATATTTGGTTGATTTTTGAGATAGATCCATGTGCATTTGAGAAGAAGGTGTAGTCTTTTCCTTGTGGGTATAGTGTCCTGTAGATATCTATTAGGCCCATACAGTCTAGATCTTCATTTAGGGCTTTTGTGTCTTTGTTTAGTTTTTGTCTTGTTGATCTGTCCTTTGGTGAGAGTGGTGTGTTGAAATTACTTACCACATATGTGTTCTCACCGATGTCTGTTTTCAGTACTGTTAATAGTTGTTTGATGAATTTTGGTGCTCCCTCATTTGGTGAGTATATGTTAATTGTTATGTCTTTGTTATGTATTCACCCTTTTACCAATATATAGTATCCTTCTTTATCCCTTGTCACCTTTTTTAGCTTAAAGTCTACTTTATCTGCTATTAATATGGCTACTCCTACTTTCTTCTGGGGGCGGTTTGCTTGTAGAATTTTTTTCCAGTCCTTTACTTTTAGTCTGTGCTTATCTTTCCTGTTTAAGTGTGTTTCCTGCAGGCAGCAGAATGTTGGGTTTTGTTTTTTGATCCACTCTGCTACTCTGTGTCTTTTGATTGCTGAATTGAGACCATTGACATTTAGGGTGATGATTGATACTTGCTGTTCTGGAGGTGACTTTTGGAGGGTCATTTGGAGTCTAGATAGCAAAAAGAATATAGAGAAAACCAACAAAACCAAAATTTGGTTCTTTGAAAAATAAATAAAATTGATAAACCCCTTGCAAACCTCACAAAGAAAAGAAGAGAGAACACTCAAATAATCAGGATTACTCTACCTAAAAACAAAAACCCAGGACCAGATGGTTTCACAAATGAATTCTACCAGACATTCAAAGAGGCACTACTAAAACTTTTCCCAAAAATTGAGAAAGAAGGAAAACTGCCAAACACATTCTATGAAGCAAACTTCACTCTCATACCAAAAGCAAATAAAGACAGCACAAAGAAAAACTATAGACCAATTTCCCTAATGAACACAGACACAAAAATTTTAAACAATATCTTGGCAAACCGAATCCAACAATATACAAAAAGCATTATTCACCATGACCAAGTGGGATTTATCCTAGGGGCACAGGGATGGTTCAACATTCGAAAACCAATTAATATAATCCACCACATCAATAAGAAGAAAACCAAAAACCATATGCAGAGAAAAAAATATATCATATATATCATATATATCTATATATCAATAGATGCAGAGAAAACATTTGATAAAGTTCAACACCCATTTATGATAAAAGTTCTTGAAAATTTGGGGATAAAAGTAACATGTCTCAACATAATAAAAGTCATTTATGACAAACCTACAGCAAACATCATCTTAAACAGAGAAAAACTAAAATCGTTCCAACTAAGATCCGGAACCAGGCAAGGATGCCCGCTCTCTCCACTACTTTTCAACATTGTACTGGAAGTTCTAGCAAGGGCAATAAGACAAGAGAAAGACATAAAAGGAGTACAAATAGGGAAAGAAGAACTGAAGCTCTCATTATATGCAGATGACATGATTCTATATGTAGAGAATCCAAAATAATCCACAGAAAAACTTCTTGAAACAATAAACCAATTCAGCAAAGTAGCTGGTTACAAAATCAACACATAGAAGACAGAAGCGTTCCTTTACACAAAAAAGTCAAACAGAAGAAGAAGAAATTTAAAAAAAAATCCCATTTACCATTGCACCAAAAAAATAAAATGCCTAGGGGTAAACCTAACAAGACACATGAAAGATCTATATAAGGAAAACTTCAAAACTCTGCTAAAGGAGTTAGAAGAAGACATAAGGAAATGGAAAGACATTCCCTGCTCATGGATTGAAAGAATTAACATCATCAAAATGGCCATTCTACCAAAAGCAATCTACAAATTCAATGCAATCCCTATAAAAATTCTAACAACATTCTTCAAAGATATAGGACAAAAATTACAGAGATTCATATGGAATACCACAAGACCTCAATTATCTAAAAACCTCCTGACCAGGAACAGAGAGAATGGAGGAATTACTATTCCAGACTTCAAACTATACTACAAAGCCATAGTGATTAAAACAGCCTGGTATTGGTATAAAAACAGACAATCAGACCAATGGAACAGAACTGAATACCCTGAAATAAAGCCACACATATATAGTCAACTAATCTTTGACAAAGGAGTGAAAAACTTACATTGGAACAAGGACAGTCTCTTCAATAAATGGTGTTGAGAAAACTGGAACAAGACATGCAAAAAAAATGAACCAAGGTACCTCCCTCACACCATGTACAAAAACCAACTCAAAATGGATAAAAGACTTAGATGTAAGACCCAAAACCATAAAATGCATAGAGGAAAACCTGCACAAAACCCTTCATGAGTTACAATTCAGAAATCCATTTTTGACCACATCCATAGATGGCAAAAAAAAAAAATAAAGGAAAACATAAACAGCTGGGACTACATCAAACTAAAAATCTTCTGTACTGCAAAAGAGACAAAAGAAAAAACAAAAAGAATCCCAACTGAGTGGGAAAAATTTTTTGCCCTCCATATAAGCGACAAGGGTCTGATAACAAAGATACACAAAGAACTCACACAACTTAACAAAAACAGAAAAAAGAACCCAGTTTAAAAATGGGGAGAGTTTCTTAAAAGTTTTTAAAAAGAAACTTTTCCAAAGAGGAAGTTCAAATGACCATCAGGCACATGAAAAAATGTTCAATGTCATTAGCAGTAAGGGAAATGCAAATCAAAACCACAATGAGATGCCATCTTACACCAATAAGAATGGCCCATATCCAAAAAACAGACAATAACAAGTGCTGGTGTGGATGTGGAGAGAAAGAAATTCTTTTACACGTGTGGTGGGAATGTAAACTGGTCCAACCACTATAGAAAGCAGTGTGGAGGACCCTCAAACTAATGAAAATGGAACTACCATTTGACCCAGCAATCACTCTTCTAGGAATCTACCCAAAAGAGACCTCAATGTGGGTAGAAAGGGACACCTGTGCTCAGATGTTTATTGCAGCACTATTTATAATTGCAAGAACTTGGAAACAACCCGAATGCCCCAAAAAAGATGACTGGATGAAAAAGATGTGTTATATATACATGATGGAATATTACGCATCAATAAAAAATAACAAATTTGATGATTTCCTGATAACATGGATGTACCTAGAAGAAATCATACTGGCAAAAACAAGTCAGAAGGAAAAAAACAGAAGCCAAATGGTTTCACTAATATATGGACAACCAAATAAAAGTACACAACTGAGGGAGGGGACAAGCAGGAGTGGCCAGGGAGGGGAGGTGGTGGGGGACCCCCAGGGATGATGTGATTGATGTGAAATATATATATGTACAAATAAAAAATATCAAAAAAAAAAAAAACCAACACAGTGGAATGCCACTCAGCTATGGAGGGAAAAATATGAAATTCTATCATCGGTGACAACATGAATGGAACTAGATAGGATTATGCTACATGAATTAAGTTAGAAAATAAACTAACAAAACTAAGAAATTGGGGGAAAAAAGAAAAAAGAAAACATTGCCTTCTTCATTTGCAAGCCAAAGCTCGCGAGTAAAATGTGCTGCTGTAAAATGTAAATATACAGAGAAAGAGAGAAAAGGTAAGCAGAGAAAATGTCATCTCCTGGTTTTATCACTGTGTCATCCTCAGCCAAGGAGCCATCTGAGCCTGTGAGATACTCAAAGGCACAAGAAGTAAAGCAATGTCTCCTTCACAAAGGAGCGGATTGAAACCCTGACCAGCATAACCAATAGGCTCAGTGAGTTAAAATACAGTATAGACAAGGAGCCAGAAAAAAGATGCCAAAAAGGAGGTTTTACGAGTCTCTGAACAAGGCCAATAAATCCTTCAGCACGTGGGTGTCAATGCCTCAGTCTGTGCACCAGATGCAGCCTGATGGATGGGTTTATCTGTCCCAAATGGCAAATTGAGATTGTTCTGCCTTTGGCCTCACACATAGGTGAGACAGAGCTCTAGTGTTTCCCCCCTAGCCTCCTTCAAATGTATTACATGTGTCCTACTCATTGCTTTCATTTCTTTGCCTTCCAGTTTTAGCACCGAAAGAGCTACCTTAGACACTCAGTGTACAAGGAATGTGTCTACTGTCTTTAGAGTGCCAAAACATTCCATTTTTGAACTAAATCAAGAAAAATATAATATTCCCATGAGTTCACCTCTTCTTGTACCTCCAATTGTTCAGCATCATCTTAGCTTACTTGGATCTTCTTTAAACATTCTTTACAATCCCATAAAAGACAGTTCACCAGTAGAGAGGTATGCAATATGAAAGTGTGATTCAGGCATACTTTCTGTTTGATCATCTCCCCAAAAAATGAGGATTGAGGTTGGCCAGAAGTTAATTATTCACCTATCCCATGGGAGAAACTCAGAAACATCTTTCTGAGTGAGGGTAGAAAAAGGTTAGCTCTGCCTCCAAATAGCTGAAGGAGATTTTTTATGTCTGAACGTATAGATTAGGATAGAAAATACAAGGAGGTACACAATTAACATATGGCCTTAAAAAGGGCTAGCTTAGTGTAGTTCACATGTCTGACATTAAACTTTTGTCTGTCAAGACATTGCTTACAATGACATCTGTCTTACGTAAATACATTGTCTACTGAGTAACAGATACTAGCAAACCAACCAGACAAGGAGTCAGGCTGCCCCTGCACATGAAGTTTCTGATTTACAAAGATCTGGGTAAATGGCCACTTGAATAACCCAGCTTTTCCTTGCCTACTCTCTAATCCCCTCGCTTGTGCTTTAAATTCACCAACAAAATGTGAACATGAAACCCTAGACACCCACCCTCGGTATTAATAAAGGCAGAACTCCAGGTCTGCACTCCCCCCCCTTCTCTCTCCATCTTGACCCCTCTGTATCACCCTTGGAGTGCAGCAGACCCTCCATGACCTGTGAAGGATAATAAATCTCATTCTTCAGAGTTCCTGATGGTTATATCTGAGGTATGTTCTGCAGTCATAATAAGAACTATATGGTCTGATCCAGACATATCATATCCCTCTATGAAAGGGGATATACCTGTTGACATTCAAGGATAATCCAAGCCCAGGTAATCCTCCAGGCATTTCTAAATGATAGCATCACTACCCATAGATTAAAACCAATGCACCTTTATAATTTGTTACCAAAAGAGTCCTGCATGAAATAGGATCTTCATCAGACCATGCTTCAAAGTCATCTTCCGAATAGATTCACTACCCTGCTGATTCAAGTCCTTTGTATTTGCTGTCCCCTCTTCTGGAATGTTCTTCTCTGAAACATTCACATTCACTCATGTTATATTTATCCCAAGAATGTAAAGATAGTTCATATACAAAATACTCTATTAGTGAAATAGCTGTATTGAAAAATTAAAGTAGGAAAAAATGAATGACTCAGCAGATGCAAAATAATCTATTTATAAAAATCAGGAGTTGTAATTTAAGAAAGAATTATTAGAAAAATATGATACATTTTGGAGGGAAGGACATTTTGTTAATCTGACCAAAGGCATCAATTAAAAATCTGTAGCAATCAAAAGCCTGTGACCATATTAATACTGAGGTCAGACAGAAGACAAGAAAAACCATTGCAGTTTCTTTTCAATGTTTATATATCCCAGGTGATGCAATAAGACAAGGAGAAAATTTTTTAGAAATATGTATATATAGGAAGAAAGACAAAAACATAATTGTCTACATAGAAAATTCAAGAGAACCAACAAATATGCACTTAGGATTTTAAAGAAATAAAACATTCCTTTATCACTATAAACAAATCAAAAATTATAAGGAACAAAAACCCTTCCATGGTACAGTATCAACCAAATGTTTAGCTACTTCATAATAAACTTCAGAAATGAGATAAAAAACTCTTCATGGGAAAAAGTTTTAAAATATAAGGAAAATGTAAGTGGATATAAAATATGCTCTGAATTAAAGCAAATGACATGGCAATGGATTAGAAGACAAAATATTACAACGATAACAGCTCCCCTCAAATTTATACAATCAAAGTATTTGATATAGGATGCCTCAGAATTTTTGATGAAGCTTGACACTTAAAAGTGCAAAATGTTAAGAAAAGCTAAGATTACTTTTTAAAGGGAAAGAAATGGGAAAACTATTTCTAACATGTTAGAATGTAATTTGATGTCATTTTGCAATGTAATATTGATAAGGAGTATACACAATAGTAAATAAAACAGAACAGAGCACCTAAAAAGAAATCTTTACATATATGGAAATTTTTATATGACAATATTAGCCTTACACATGTATGAAAAAGAAAACACACTATTCAAAAAGCTTTGCAAAGATAATTAGCTACCTATGTGGGAAAAAGACATAAAAACACTTCATACCATAAAAAAACAACAAATCCCAGTTAAACTAAAAATCTACATATAAAACTCAACACTTTGATAATTTTCAAATAAATTGTAGGCATTTGCTTTTACCAACTGGAACTAAGGTAAATCTCCCAGATGAAGTGCCAAAAAGTCCAATCCATAAAACAAACAACATTAAATTAATTTTAAAATTTGAAGCTCTTTCACAAAAAAGCATTATCACAGCTGAAAAGTCAAAAGGTAAGTCACAGGCTCAGAACAGACAACTATTACCCAGAAGCACTTAAAACCCTTCAAATCAAAAAGGAAAATAATTCACTAGAAAAATGGGCATGGAATAGCAACTGAAGAGGCCAAATGACCAATAAACACATGAAAAAGGCTCTCAGCCCAACTGGTAATAAAATAAACAATGAGATGCCATTTCACACCCACCAGATTGGTAAAAATGCTTGAGCTGGCAAGGACTGTAGTAATGGAAATTCTCATACACTGACATTAGGAGCATGAATTGGCCCAAATGTTTGGAAAGCTATTTGGCAATACCAAGCAAATCTGTTGGTGTTCAAACCCTGAAAGTCAGAAATTTCTCTTTTGAGTGTTTATCTTGAGACATTTCTTGCGTATTGGATTCAAGGCAATGAATCCAAATGTTTGTGTTCTTATTGTTTCTATATCTCATTAAAAGAAATAAGTATTCTTCAACAGGAGAATGGCTAGATATATTATAGCATAAGTAAATTATGATATATAGCATTTAAAAGGTGCATGGCAGAGCATTTAAAATGACTTATCAAAATACATGAACTTTAAAAACAAGTTAATAATAAAAGCAAATGTAGTGTTAACCATGTGCCTTGTTTTGCTGGATGTGACTTACATTCAATCTACATAATATTCCATTTTCTTCACACTAACACTTACTATTTACCCCCAAGAAGCTAAGTGATTGTACTACTACAATCCCATTTAATAGATGAGGGATCTAAGCCTGGCACGGTTGCTCCTGCCTGTAAGCTTCAGCCTCTGAAGCGGCCTGGGCTAGGGATTGCGGTTCGAGTCCCACTCAGGGCAACACAGCGAGACCTAGTCCCAAAAAATAACTGGGTGTGGTGTCGTGCTCCTGTAATACCACTACCTGGAAAGCTGAGGCTGGGGATCGCTTGAGTCTGTGGTACCCCAGGCAATGGGAGCCTGCAGTTCCATGGGCAAAAATAGCGAGACCTAGTCTCAAAAAAAAAAAAAAAATTGATGAGGGATCTAAAGTATAAAAAGGTTAATTCTATAAAATGAAGCCATGCAGTGAATGGCAAAGGAATATTCTAGCTCTTATTCTCATTATTTCTGAGTTGATTTTTTTTTATTATAAGGTACAAAGCTATTTATATTTACTTTAAAAACTGCAAAAGAGTATCATAGAATTTCAAGTATAAGTTTCAGTTATAAAACCATGAATTATATATAACATTGTTTGTATTACCTCTGTTTGTGTTGAGTCATCATATAAAGCCTAGGTTGTAAAAGTTTTATCCACATCCCTGGTTGGAAATTCTTCCATATAAAGAAACATGAGGTCACTGACTGCAGAAAAGACCTGATGATGTACTTCCCGCTTCAGTTCACTCCCCTAAGGCAGTGAACAGCTATGGTCGGGTAAAGCAGTCACTTCCAGCCTCAGTGTCACCGCTGCCATAGTCAAGCGGCCTTTGATACGTCTGTGACTAGAGCAGGAGTGTTTGAAGAGACTAAGAACGGAGAGAGGTGGGGGTCAAGAAAGGGAAGCAAAAACCACCCCCTCTCATATCCTGCTTCAATCCCCCCTGTCCCAGCTTTAAATGGGTTGATGCAGTCGAAACCATTGGTTTGGACTTCACCACAGGTTCAGCCTACAATGTGAGCACTTCAAAGACTTCAAAGGTAGGGGACACAGCACTATATCTGTAGTGAAACCAAAACTGTGGGATTTAGCAAAGCTTTCGGAGGGTGGTTCAAGGGTTTGAAGCGATTTCCACTTAAATACACTGTAAGTAAGTGAACAAAAAAAGAATAAAAAAAAAATAATAGGCCCAAGGAAGGGGGGAAGAAATCCCATTTTTCTCTTTTGTTAATGCTATAGAAATATCAATCCTGAGGGCTTGGTGAGATTCTATAAAGCCTGATTCATGAATCTGAAGCTGACTTTCGGTAGCAAAATTCAGGAGGCTCTACTTTTAGGTTTTTCTACTCAGGTTCATTTTTAAATAATTGACACTTTAAAAGAAAAAGGAAACTTAATAGAAGCCTACTTTGTGCCAAATTGTATGCTAGAGCTTTGACTCATGTTTTATCTTGTACTCCTAACAATCCTATGATTGTTTCCTATTCTGAGTGAGTAAACTGAGGCCTGGAGTAATCAGACCAACTTGTTTCACTATGGTACAGGACTGAATTCAGCCCAGTTTCCTTGAAGTTACAAAGCTCTTGCCTTTCTATCCTGTCATGTGGCTTCACAAACATGGAATATGAAAATGGCCTAACCTAAATAAGCCACAATACCATAATTACTCCTAGTTAAAAATACTTATTTTTTAATTTATATACTGGCTACAAATGCTGTTTGTATCTCCTGAAAAACTCACTGGGGGTGGATATTGCTTGATTTTGGTTTCCTGTGATATGCTTAGTGACTTCATAAGGTTTTAACTAGTGCCCATCAGTAGTTATGTTCTGCATTGCAATGGGGGCTTTGGGACTCTGAATCCATTCTCTGAAGCTTTCGTAGATTTAGTGTTGGGGTTCTAAACAATTAGGAAAACTAGACATGGTTACAGTAAGAGTCTTTCTAATTGAAAAATATAGGGTTTTTAAAACCAATTTCTCTATGCCCTGGCAAAACGAATATTGTTTAATTTTCATTTTGAATTAAAGACTTGGAAACCTGAGTAACATAGAGGCTAATGATAAACCGAGCTGAGCAGAGGTTCCTCAGAGAGCCATAGCGATGTATTAAAACAAGAATTATTTTGTACACTGTGCTGTACTTCAACACTGGATCCTCAGCAGACTGCAAAATCACTTCCCAGATAATGAAATTATAAAAGAATTTTAATTTCATGTTAGAACTTGTATTACAAATTATTAGGAAAAGAAACAGGGGAAAACATAATCTTCAAGCAAATTCCTCCTGTGGATCGTCAAACTGGACGGACTTTGTGCTCTGAAGACTTGTGAAAACTTTTATCAGAAGCTGCAGAAGTACTTTAAATTTTCAAAACACACATTCTGTGTGAGAACAATGTGAACGCTTGCAAATGTCAAGGACATTCAAGAGCACTGAAAAGGCTCATTTTCAAAATCATGCCAAACATCACATAAGTTTCGGTACCATAGACATCTTATTACAACAGACGGTCAGTCCGGAGGCAAAGCCTCTTCTCTCAGACTGAACACACAGGTCTGACAAATGCTAAGACCATATAACACTTCCTGGGGGAATGAGGGGAGTGACCTCACATGCTGACAGAGGCACTGAGCTCTCATTCCCCACAGAACCATTTCCCAAACCACAATGAATTCTACATTGTAGACATGGGGTTTGGTCCATATGAAATAATTTATTAAAGCATTCTCCATTTAATGAGCAAAAGGAAATGTCCTCAAAAGCTAAAAGTTATAGGAGCCACCTCTACAGAGGAATGTTTAGGAGTTGTTTTTTTATGGTTGGACTCTTGCCCACCATTTGGATTGGAATTCCTTTTGGCTCCCCCACCCCCACATCTCAACACCTTCAGGAAAGTAGGTGTTCTCTAAGTGACAGCTAGAATGAGACCTGAAAACCCCTTTCTAGTAGGTTGGCAGGATTTTCACCATCCCATAAGAAGAAATTTCTGTCCCAAATCCCACAACAATTCCAGTATCTTGTGGGAATCCTCACCCACAAAAGGACACAGACCATTTTCACTCAGGGTGCCAAATATGTCTCCTCAAAATATTCTGAATACTCACTAAATGAAAACAATTTGGGTCAGAAATAACTAATAGTTCAACAAAACATTATTGAAACATCATCCTATCATGAAACATGCCAAATGTTTCAACTGAGGAAAGTACACATGCATGTATCCTTTTAATATGCATATGTGTATATACGTGCATATATATTCACATTCATGTACATCCATAAGTATGCATATTAAATTCAGCATCACTGAAAGCAGCATGAAAGTAGCTTCCATTGGCATAGGTGACTATTTTTTTCACTCAGCAGTGTAACCAGAAAGAGTCTACAAAATTAAGCCCACCATTTCTGTCTAAAAAACAAACTTAGAACTGAATCATCTCATTTGAAACCTGAATTGAAATACTTTGTGGAGATCTGTTCAGAGCTTGAACTGCCCTGGACTGGGGAGACAAGTAGGAACAGAAGGAAGATGAGCATTGTGATACTCTTAGTTTCCCTTTAGTAAATGTATCTGCCATAAAGTCCAGTTTAAATGTCAGCAATGTAACCACATCTCCAAAATTAGTTCTTTTATAATAATGCTTTTTCATATTCAGAACACCTTCAATATACCCTCACTTGATGTGCAGTCCACAGGAAATGTGCACCAGCTTACTCCTCAGGTTTTCTTCCTGTTGCTTTGGAGCTGACAGAGGGCAGTGTGTCTTAGTAAAAAGCCTCAGAGCTCCCAAAGCAGAGGGTGTAATTCCTGTGAAAGAGGCAAAAGCTAAGCAGAGGGTTAATAGCTAGGCTCTGGAGCCAGAGCAATTTTAGCCACCAAATGAGACCCTAGTGCTTATAAATCTCTCAGCGTGCATTGGCCTGGCAGAGAGTAAGCATGCAAATGCTGAGCTGTTCTTCCTGCTATTGTTTTCATGGTTATTTTAATTACTATTATATATATCGCTATCACAACATACATGAACTCATGCCAGTTAGTTAACTGGATGAAGAAAATAAGCACATATACATAGAGTAATCTTTGAAACCTTTTGTTTCGTTCTCACTGTATTTCTCCTTTTCCAGACTGGAGTATGGCTCTGTGTTTTGTTTTGCAGGACTGAGAGAACAAGTCAGCTAAAAAACATTCCTTCACGGCAACCTGGTTTTTACTCACTTTGAGGACTTTCTCAACAGTCTTCCAAGATCAGGCAGGATACAAAATAGCAGAATCTGCATCTCAGGCAGTCTCGGATCAATTGTTTCATGGCACCTCAAGAAAAATCTGGTCTAGACTTCCCAAGTTTAGCAAACTTTCCAGAACCCCAGCTTAGCCTAGAGGAAACAGAACCACCTGCTACTAGGGTGGACAGTATGGATGAAAACAAAGGGGCTCTCCTTGAATATGTTGCTGCATATAAAATTTTGGCCTCTCTTAGCAACTTGGTCAGGAAGAAAGACCTGGTAATGAACAGGACTGAATTCCCATGCACTTTGGTGAGGTGGGCGATTAGGGGTAACACTTTCTCAGTTTTAAGAAAAATAATATGATGTTTCTTGTGGAGTTAAGTATATGTAATATATAGATATATTATATATGTAATATACATAAATACCCTATCTGTTTATATGAATATACATTTTTATAGTGAGAGAAATGCATCCTCACTTTGATAATTCTAGCAGATGATGGAATTCTTATTTTAGAGACTGAAGAGATGACAGTAATAATAGCATATCCATTCTCCACTATACCCATGCAACCCAGAATTAAACTGATCTAACTTCCAATAAATTTTTCCCCTTCACATTACTGCATTTAAAAATATCATATCTCAGAGGGCTCAGTAAGTCAATTGCTTATTGACTTTCCTGCAGGTCCATATAGTGTAATGAGTCTTTATATCTCTATTTTTAAATTGCTTATTGGATTTTTAAGATTAAACAAAGCATATGAGAAAAATTACAGTGTTGAAAATTGGGAGAGTTGGTCAAATGAGCACATTATTATCCTATCAAAACTATATTTAAACTTTCTAGAATGAATATTAAAACACTACAAAGGTTGCTTTTTAAAAGGTTCTTACAACAAGCAGCTCTTTATAAATTGGCTATACAATTTTAGTTTCTATAGTATGAACTTCTCTCCCCATATGAAAGTCTAATGGCCATCCCTAGATTAGGTAATAAAATCAGTTCCCAACTTGAATGAATTTGTGCCATAAATGAATGAGACTCCAAAAACTTAAAAATAGCAAAGAAAAAACCCTATCGTGATTATGATAGCATGTAATATGATTATAGAGGCAAAACTGATGTTATGATTCTCTTTACAGTATTTCTAAGGGTTCCATAATTCTGAGGCTAAAGACCATATTTGAACATGACCTATGAGCTTCAGCATAGTCTAATCATCGCTATATAACCTATCACCTGCCACTCTCACATATTCTTTCTCTAAGACATTGTTTCCTTAGCTGAAACACCCATCTGCAAAACCTGCCTCCCTCACCCAGTAGACACATGTATGCATAGATACCACCAGACACAAGTGATCACATGGAGAGGCCACAAAGAAACCAAATCTGCCGGTTCCTCAGCTGTAGACTTTCAGCCTTCAGAATTATGAGAAAGTAAATTTATGTTGTTCAAAGACAATAACAACTGCATGCACGCACGCACACACAAAATCTGTATCAAAACTGAAGATTTTTTTCCTCCTTTCATATTTTTTCTTGATAAAAATTCCCCTGGGAAAACAATAGTATTGAAGTGTAAAAACACTTCATATTGAAGACACAGGCAAGCATAAAATATATGGTTAAAGATGTTTGGCATCTTAATATAAAGCCTCTTTTAAAGTATCCAAATCACCTTTATAGAAATTTTAGAATCAAGAAATCTACACTTGCCAGAACAAATGGCTCAGAACTTGAATGAAATATATAAATCAGAATCTGTTTTCACTCTACCTGTTTATGGTTTTTGATGAAACTCTCTTACCGAGTCCTGCTGAATGTACCATTATCTGCCATCCCTGAAATAAAATGATAAAAAAAAATCCTCTAAATAATATTTGAAATGAATTGTAAATACAGAATGTCTTTGGCTAGTATTCTATATTCCATTTTAAGTACAATGCTAGATAATTATATATTTATTTTCATAGCTTTCTTTACTAATTTGGCATGGTTTAGTTCAAATTGTACTTGTAAAACCTAAGTTAGACAGATGTTTAGGTCACATTTATTCTGGTCCTTTAAATGTTCTGTTGTAGTTATACAATGGAACTAAAAGAGATGTGGTTTGAGTAGCTGTGAGTATTTCTATTCATTTGTGCCAAGTTCCACATTGTATTTATCGTCTTGCTATCACCCAAATACAGGCTCAATTCATTTAAAAAATGGTCTTTGTGCTACACCATGAGTCGGTTTTTCCAGCTATATAAAATTAACTCCAAGTTCCCTTTGTCTTTGCCTCAGTTTTTGTTTTTTCTCTTTGTATTCTTTACCTGTATATCTTCTGTTGTTCAATGAACAAGGAAAATGCACAGAGAATTCAATTTATAAATCCTGAGTTTCAGGTCCTCAGGGACCTATCTCTGCCTCAGGTTCCTTAGACCAGGCAATAAAAATGTTCCATGAGGTGGATAATTCTAGAACATGTGAAAGTGCCTTTGTTCTCTAAGCCTTAAATTAAGGGACTAGAGGAGTCAGGTTAATTTTGATTTAGTCTTATCTGTTTGGAGTAGAACCTTTAAAATTTATAACCATTTTTTTTGCATAATCCTCAAATGAATTATATTTCAACATGTCTGAGTATGTGATTCAAAGAATAGTGAAGTGATGATTGTGTCATCTAGCCAAAAGATAGCAGAGACTTAGCCACTTTGGTTGACACACAATCTGGTCAATAATACAATGCTGGAACCTATCACGAGAATCAAACTGTCACAGCCCATAAAGCAGGATGACCATACTTGAGGGGAGCAGTGCCCACTCAAATGGTACTACCTTTCCCAGGCCTGTGTAGGAGAGCTATCTTCCAGAGAGAGCACAAAAGACCTCTAGTCAAGTGACTTCCCTCTTTCTAATTACTAATGTGAGTGAAGAAGAATGTCACTGGGTGAGCTAATAAAAATGTGCATTTTTTCAGTGGCGCATAATTATGCTAAAAACATATTTTAAGTAGCTCAAAATAAATACATTCTTTTATATAGTGCCAACTCCATGAAGACCCATACCTGACATTGCCTTTCATTAACACATTGGTTTCTTACATAAGTGCATGGGCTGGGTGATTACCACAGCTCTCCAAAACACTACCCAGAAAGTCTGCAAACTCAGCACCAGAAATCAGAGAACTACTTTACCCACTCACTCTCCCCACCCACCCACCCCCACCTCCGAAGAGGATTTCAAAGAACATTTCTTTCCTCTTGCTTTGACCCAAGACAAGAATCCCTCACTCCCAAGACTGGCAGAGGCAGTTCTACCATTTTAAGGTAGCTGTTATACACAGCCTCTAGAAGCAAGCAGCAAATGGGCCATGAAGAAGCTTGTGAGAAAACTGTTCTCGAACTTTTCAACATACTATGAGGAAATGTGTTCCCTCAGACAAAGTTAACATTGGTTTATGATTTCAGCATTTCAACGTCCAAGCAAAAGTCTCACAAAGGCTTTTTAAAGAGAGTAGTTCCAGAAATCTGTGGGGTTGAATAAAATTGACAAGTGAAAAATGGAGGGCAGAATCAAAAGCGAGGCCTGCCAATGAGGCTTCAATAGATCAATAAGTTGTCTAACATAAAAGTAAGATGAAAAAGAGGGTCTAGGGACTTTGGACACCAAAGAAGAATTAAGCTAATTAAGATAAGCGTCAATGTATTTGGAAGTTAGCATGTCAAAAAGCATAGAGGTTATTTTTGGTTTCTTCTTGCTCCTTGTGTTATTCCCATGCTCAATTATATTTGTTTCATGAATAGGGTTTCATTAGTCATACACCATATTTATCAAAATCTGAGAAAATGAGAAGCCTGAATCTAGACCTTGACTGCATTGGGGTGGGGATGGGGGGGGGGGGGGAAGGGGGGGGGGGGAGGAGGCAGCCTCTAAAAATGCAGCACAACATCACCATCTAGTGTCCAAAACCTGAAAGTTAAGTCAGATGTCAGTGACCTATAAAAGCAGGTGGGAGCCTCAAAAAGAAAACATTATTCAATAGATAAGAAAACTGAAATTTGAAGCATTTAAATGATTTATTTGCTTGTGTTTACAAAGCTATGAGAAAAAAAGATCTCTTGGCAACCAGTGCAATCCTGTGATTCAAACCCTATTTAGTAACAACTAAAAATAAGAGTCATTTAGTATTCATAAGTTCCTAATAAAATCCTGGGAGTCTTAGAGAAAGCATCCAGAGGGAAGGGCCTCCTGTATATCAGTCTCCACCTGCAGTAACAGATCTGTCCTCAAGTTAGTATATTTGATGACACTGGAATGTTATCACATGTGGGCAACCAGATAGGAGAAGTTTAAGTAAATAAAGATAAAATTAAATAAGCATCTAACTAGTCCTAGAACACAATAAAATGGTAAAGAGCATCAGGTAAAGTTGAGTTATTTCCCAAAGGGCTTATTCTTTATCGTCTACCAGATTCAATACATCAACATCAATAGTTGTAACCTTACTTAGATTTAATGTTTTGCTTACACAAAAAAAAACATTTTTTAAATATTTGCTTTTATTCACTAGCTGTCCTACTTCATTTAAATCTTCAAATCACATATCACAATAAAAATCTTATGACTTCGGTGATTCTGTGAATAACTTCCATTTCTCTGATTCTTTCTTTTAAAGGCTTCATGAGATTGATTTGCCAACACCCCACCTATCATCTGTGAACCCAACTTTAGTAGATTATTTATTTCTCTATCAGTAACCTCAGGAAAACTTAACTAAAGTTGGAGAAATTATGGGAAAGCACTTGGACGGGGTTCTTTTATTCATTTCTTTCCTAGATCTAGTGTCAAGCAGATTAACAGTAAATCTCTTGCTTGTACAGAAAGTCTTCAACCTCGTTTCTGCTGGCTGCTCCCGGGTTATCAACACCTGGGGCTCAGTACAGTGAGACAACTAACTGTGCTGGTAATGCTTCTGGTGCCTGCTCGCCTTCTGAATTTCCAAGACAAGCTTCGCTGCCCACTTATGACAAAACCCCCTGCTATTGGAGGCCTCACTTAGCTGGTGTCCTGTAGCGGCCTCAGCTGCCCTTCCCGCCCCAATTCCACTCTTGCCTGAGGGTTACAAGGTTTTAATCAAAGGCATAAAGCCAGGATTCTCAAGAAGGGGTAGAGAGTTTATCAGAATCACCTAGGGAGATTTTCCTAATTATAGCCCCCCACATACCTCATCTTCTCCTTACAGAGGGAGTGTTTCGTAACCCTCAGGAATGTTGGGGAGGGAAAAATGTTGAAACCCATTGGCTTCAAGCACTGAGAGTAGTGAGGTTAATCTTCTTTTGATTCGGATGGAAAATACTTCAAAAGTGGGAAATGAAACCTTGTCTCCTAAGGATGAAACTATAATAAAACCTTAATTAATTTGGACCCCATTAATTCAAAACGTGTGATAATTAGAAAAATGGTTAGGTTAAAGTTTACCTTTCCTCTAGCTGGGGAAAAAGTGGTTATTACTTTCCTGTACCTAGGAAAAATGAATTTGCTAAGCAAATTAATGTCTCCAAGAGAAAAAACATTTAACTGATTGAGCAAGTAGTTTTCAGACAATTTAGGTACATTTAAGAAATAAACAAGTGCCATTACAATTATAAATCATCTTTTTCGATTCATTAGAATAGACTCCCCCTGGACCTTTTCTAGGTAGCACTTAAGGAATTAAAGTCATCTATTGGGGGCAATGATACTAAATTTCTTTTCAAACTTCACACAAGTCTGAATGTTTTCCCCACTCGTTATACCAAATGTCATGGTTTTACTAAATCCAGTCAACTAACAAACTCAGAAAGCAACACAATAGTATGCTTTAGTTATCAAATGAGCTCTAATTATATTCAGGCCCTTATTTAAGTGAAAAGCAAATAAACAACATTTTAAAATGTGAAAAATAGGAGTGGAGAGACAGGACTATGGATATACACATATGTACGGGTTTGAAATCTGCATCGGTGCTTCTTCAAATGATTGAGTCCTGTAAGTTTTGAAACATTTATTCTTGGAGTAGAGAGAGAAAGAAGAGAGAGAAACTCTACAATTAAAACATTTGGGAAATCATAGTTTTTGTCAACAGAACTGACACATAGAGCAAGAGACTGGGAGGAGGGAAAAGTCAGAGAAGGGATGTGCACAAGAGATTAAGATGGGTCACGGGTGTTAAGATGGTGGGAAAACCTCGGGGTAGAAAATAATGTAATATATATATATATATATGTATATGTGTGCAATCAATTAAGAAAAGTTATTAAAAAAAAGTTAGGCACGTTTTTTACCACGGAAGTTCTAAGAACACCCCTAAGCAAATGAGCGCTGTTGGTTTCCGAGAGAGCTATGCAGTATTTCCTGAAGTTACTTTAAAAGTCAATCTTTCCTTCGCTGAATAACCTGGGAACGATGTCCCCAATAAAAAAAGGAACACTCTTTGGGAAACAGTAAGCCAAATGTATAGCAATTAATGAATATTCTCAGAATTCCAGTAGTTAACTAAAGATTTTCTGTTGCCTAATTATTTCAAGTAAGTAAACAGAAATAATAACCAAAGTTATACCCCGTATTATTATATTCATCCACCCTATTCCATCTGAGTTTCTCACAATTGCTGGCTGTACCCTGAGGCTTTATGAACTAAAGTTCCTGTGGTTTGATTTAAAATATTTTAATTAAGTGAAGCTTTCTGCCCCAAGGCTTTCTAAAGCAATTTTCAAAACCTCAGAAACAAACAAATAAACGTTATACCAATGGCGGTACCATTGACAAACCACAACTATTTCCAGGCCCTCATTTCTTGTTTTGTTTTACTATGCATAGAAGTATTTTATTTCAAATGACAATAATAAATCATGGAGTTAGGCCATGGAGTGCCAAAGTTATATAGCCTGGACACACGGGGAATTACAAAACTCAAACAACATACCTTCAGTCACCAAGAAGTCATCTGATACAAGGACTCTTGAGTCTGGGTCTAACTTAGAAATAGGCGTGTCAAAGTACTCCTGGTGGAAAACCACTTACAATTGCTTCCCAGGAGCTACAACTGCATCTTAAGAATATACATAGGCATTTTTGAGTCGGTTGTGGAGCAAATTGGAAAGGTAGGAAGCAATGTTACAGCAGAGTTTTCTCAAAGTGTATACCAGAACCACAAGCTTCAGCACCACCAAAAATGTACAAATGCCCAGGTAACAGACCTACCGAGAGAGAAATCCTGGGAGCAGAATTCAAAAATCAGATCTAAGTGGCCCTCTGTCAAGTGATATGATATTCAAAGATGATGGAGAACCACCAAGTCAGAGCATAAATGTTGGAGACACAAATACCTCAACTTGAAATTATTTAATCATTTTCTATGCTTCAGTTTCCTTATCTGCAAAGCTTTAAGTAAGATTACCTACCTCAGAGCGCTTCTCTGAAGAAAGGAAAAATAAAATGATACATGTAAAATACTGTCTACAGTACCTGACGGTTTTGAGTTTGGGAATAGCAATTAAGGAGTTTACCGGTCTACTATTTAGGAGAGAAGGAGTCCTTGAGTTAGAGAGCAAAGAAACCTTCTGTCTTTTCACTGTAAACTTTGAATGGCTAGCTCAGATGCCCAGGTATATTGTGGACCTGTTTCAGTTTGTCTCTAAGCTTTATACAATGAATGTAATTGTTCTTTGCTACTTGAGTTTATACACTTTCATTATAATAACTGTCAAAGAGGACATTTTGCTGAGTGGGAGGTGAGGTCTCATAAAAATCAACAATACAACTTGCTGTATAAGTAAAGAGATGGCATGTCTTTGCCAGAGAGAGAGCTCATACTAACCAAATCAGAAAAGAGTGCATGAGAACACTGTCAGGACAATAACTGGTGACAGGGGCTGAGGAGGTGGGGACTGCATGGTAATGAACACTCAACAGTACCCCAGGTGTGTGACATCGCTACAGGCTCTTTCATTTAATCTTCCTAACCCCCCTGGGAGAGCTTCTGACTCTTCTTCCCCATTTCACAGATGCAGAATCTGTTGATTGGAGTCATTAAGTAATGGGCCCAAGGTCAGCAAAAATCCAGACCTCTGCAGGCTGATTTCGAGGAGACCCCACTAGTTCTCACTCCCTGGGGTGCTATTATGTAGACGGTGCCATTAGAGTTACACGGTAGCAGTGATCGTGCTGAAATTATTGCTGAATCGCTTAGTTTTGTTTTGAGCTTTTTCAATTCCTTCAAGTACACCACTAAAATTTCTAATATCCCAAAGTGTGCCAAGAACACAGAAAGGATGATAAGCACCAGGCTAGGTTTTAATGATAAGTTTCTACTCAGGTATTCTGCCCCTGTGCTTTGCCTTTCGAACCACATTGCAAAGCTTCGGCCGCCTTTGATCCTGTCTTCCACTAAAATGAGTTTCTCTACAGCAGGTTTAAAACTCATATTTGTATTCTACCTTGAATGCCTACAGTGACCCAGAGTCTCATTTCCCGTCTTCCCCTTTGGAATTCTCCCTGTGGCTTCTGTTTCCTGCTTCCCCAGTCTGAATTCTTAATTGGCCTTATCTGGCCCTCATCCCCTCTGGCCCTGCTGGTAACCAGTCCCGGGGGAAGAGCCCCACTGGAATAGAGTGGGGTGAGCTTTGCTTCCACTTACGGGAATACCCCAGCACTGCAGGCCTGTGCACCAGGCATCAATTGAACCCATACAGCTTAGCACTTTTGCAGCTTTTCGACCCCCCACCTGCTTTTCCAATATCATCTTATCAGTTCCCTTCTGATCCAATCCATTACATGAAACTGAAGTATACTTCATTTATTAGCTGCTCTTTTAAAATTCTGTTAAGACTTGGGGAACGGAAAAAGGCGGAATGATAAACGCTCAAAAATGGAAATTTTGGTCATTTTGGGAAAGGGGTGTTGAAGTCTGGGTACTTGAGGGGTTTCATTATATACTTCAAAGTAAAATTAACACTATTTCTGGTGTTTTTTTCATTCCTTTTGAAATACATATCCATGCTGTCAGCCTCCCCATCTCTTACTCTTAGTAAACTCGTATTTAAGACTGATTGATCCTCTTATCTTTCAATAAGACTTCTTGGCCTTTGAAGAGTATTTCCTGTGTCATTAAGATTTTCATTTCCAGTTCTTGAAACAGACAACAAACACCACTTTTCCAGTTTTATGGGACAGTTAGGTCCTTGTCATTAGCAAACACTTCAAGTTTCTGAGCTGACATTTGTTCAAGAGTGTGTGAGAAGAGCTAATTAGGCTGTATTTCTTTGCTTTAGAGCTGTTGGCCTTGGTAGAGTAGATCCTGTATTCAGAACTTTGAGAGGTGGATTGGGTTATTCTTGGGCCAAGCAATCCCTATGACACAGAGCCAAGAGTTGAACTAAGCTGCTCCATGATATTGCTGCCTTAGCTTTCAGTTTGTAGGGTCAACAACCTGTGTGGACCTTGAAACAAATGCAACCCCTCTCCTATAAGTGTGCGCCCTCCATAACAGCCCACAGAGAAGCAAGGAAATCTAGGTTCCTGATAGGATTTTTCAACAGCTCTTGACATCTGTAGTCTCCCCTTCTCAGGGTTGTTCCTTTGTGACTTAGATAAGAACTTCATTAAGTCTCCCCAAATCCCACTCTCTGTGGTTTGAAATGGCCAACCTGGCCTTAACCTTGAATCCAAATCAATCTACCCATGAGTGTAACAAAGGGCTGTGCCGATTCTTGTCTCTATCGACCTTGCCTTGCTGTTCCCATGTGGCTCCTTGAGGTGTTGGACCTATGAACAGTAACTTCCAGAATCCATGGACAATAAATTCCAGGACCTATCAGCAAGGAATTTCTCCCATTTGAATTTCTCTTGTGGTCTTTTACTGTGCTACAGCTTACAAGCCAAACCCTGTACTGCATTTAACAAATGTTAATTTAACAAAATTATAATCTCCAGTGACATAGCTATAACAGCCAAAATCTCTGAGACACTTCTGTGTCTTTATCAAAATACCTCTAGAATTTATTTAAATAAATAAGGAGAGATACAGACACGATAAAGTGGTTTCTTTTAATTATCTCCCCATTAACATAAACAAAAGGTAGAAGAGAACAAATTATATTCTCAAAGAATATTTTTTTCTGGTGTACCTAATTATTTGGTTTCTAAAAACAGCACATATATTGTCAGCTCTACAAATTCTCTCTGCAGCAACAAAATGAGGGCACTTTGTTTTAGGATATTATTTATCTTAATTTTGAAATCCACCTTGCAAATTATCATGGGGGATTTAGAAAATGCTAGGCTACCCTCCAATGCTTGACCCAGAAGACATACAAGATTTCTTTATGCTGTAGTTAATGTCATAACCTATGTGTTGAAAAGCATTTCTGACACCTCTTCTAAAAAGTTAATCACAAAATCCTAGTTCCTCTAGCAAAGCAGTAACTGAAGACCTCAAACATTTGGTGATTAGGCACTGACTGCACTTCAGATGTGCCCTCCTGCTGAACCTCCCTCATGAGTCTCAAAAGAAGCCTCCAGCATCTTTATACTGACTTCATGTCACCATTCAAAAGATTACCAAGTCCAGATTTTATTTGCAATCTTCAAACACAAAAGTGGGTATTTTCTCCCCAAGCTGGACCTAGAGAGAAAAAGACAAAGCCCTCCCTCTGTCCTCATCTGCTAATCAAGGTATCAATCATCTTCAGGCAACTTCCTGGATAAAAACAGGCAGATCTTTCATTTCTTTATCTACCATGACCTCGAGATGGCACAAGCCAGAGTTCTTTGGGTAGTTTTTCCTTATGATACATGGACGCTTTCCTCTTCATCTTATGTTCACAGTACCCCCTCATTAACTGAATGGAAACCTCTACAAGATAAGTAGATGACAATATTCTTAAGAAAGAAAGAATAAAAAACCTTATGATCTGAAAAACAAAGTCAATACACATTTTTAATGTCAAATTCTTGTAACTAAAGAAACATATAAAGTTCACTGAAGTTATGATCCTATTCCTCCGAGACCTCTGTTTTCATGGAACACTTTTTTCAATTGTGTCTTTGTCTTTTTTCTTTTCTTTTTTGAGGTTTTCTCTTTTATTTTAAGCAAATGTTACTTTAGCCCATTAAGCAAAGGTGAAATCCAGGACTTTCAGATGTGAATCTTTCATTGATTTATATTGCATTAGGCCTTAAACTGATAGCTGGTAGATATATTTATATCACTGGTCATTTCTGTAAAGACAGCAAACAGCATATAACTGGCTAACAAATGGAGAAGTAGAGAAAGTGATCTCTGATGAAACTCCCATTCCAGAACCTTATGGTGAGTCACAGGTTATGAGAAAAAGTGGTTTCCAACTGTGGCAAAAGATGTTGAGAGACACGAGGGGACCATGGTGGGCACAGCTATGTACTTAAAGTTGTGTGAGGATTTAACAATAAGTAACCCAGCAGCATCAAACAATCTATGAAAAAGTCCTTTCTCCCAACTGCTTCAATTTGTAACCACAACTGGCCATTTATCCTGCCTGTAGATACAGTAATTTCCTCTATAATTGAATAAATGATAACTAACAGTTATTTTGAAAATGCATTACCATGCTGGGGTTTTATAGTGGGGTGGGGGAGGGCAATAGCTTCTAGTTTCCATTTCTATCGGTCTCTCTTCATTGACCATTGAGTGGGGTAAAGATTCAACTATAAGCTAAACAAGTGGGGGCACATTTGGGTTGGATGTCAGTAACTTTATACATATTTAATTATCAGTCATATACCATACTACATCTCCTGCTAATATCATCTTTCTTGCTGCTAACAAAAAGAAAAAAGAAAACCTAAGTATCTATGGCATTTTAGCTATTTGTTCTCTGAAAATTCTTTCACAAAGCAAATGGAATTGTTTAGAAAGACACCTGTATTTTAGCCTTTATGCACATGGCTTTCCAGAACAGGATCCTATTACCACTGACAAACTGCTCTGGGACAAAGCTTTTACATGAGCTCCAGAAAAAAGGATAACACTGTTACTCCTATTCCTCTATCATCTCAAGATTTACATGGAATAACTTATTTGAACATTTTCCCTCATAAGATTTCTTTCTCTGTTTTTTTATAATTATTAAATAATTCTCTATCTTGCATGTTACAATGACATCTTTGCCAGTTATTCACAGTTAGTGCTCAGATGTTCTGATAGCAATAGCACAATTAGTACTATTTATGTGAAACCATTTGGATTTGGATATGATAAAATAATTTTTATTCTTCATTTTACTTCTTTTGTTCCTTGTACACAGAACATATTCAAAACCATTCACAGACTGAAGAATGTATATAGACCTATGACCCATTCAAAATTATTTTGATATTTTTATAGAGTTTATGGACTGACCTTCTCCAATATGACTGTTTCCTTACATTAAGACTTTCACTTCTTGAGATTTCCATAGTCTAAAGGAACTCTTCATAACAGCATTAAAAATATATACACTTTGAACTTAAAGTCTGCTTTATCCATGCACTGGTCATGTCATATTGGAAATTAAAAAAAATAGGAATAAAGATACATAGTAACTAATGTACTTTAAATGCCTATCACACAGTGATGTTTTATATTTTGAGATTAGTATTGTTTTTGCATTAGAGAAAGTGCAAGAACACGAAAATGTGGAAACTAACAAACTGACAGCAGAACTAAAGCATAGAGCAAGGGAGGATGAGGTCGGGGAGGAATGACCATGGTAGATGGAGATGGTGATTCACAGGTGACAGGGTGGTGAGAGAACCTTGGGGTATACAACAATATAAAATAGATATATATGTAATCAATTTAAAAAATAAAAAATTTTAAAGGAAAAGTACAAGAACTCCTAAGCATCTACTATCCTCATCAACTCCTGACTAGAGCAACAAAATGCAGTTCTTTAGGCATGATCCTTGGTTTCTGTGACCCATAACCCTTCCTTTGCACCCAAATCAAGGTTAACATCTGGATAAAAAGTATCTGTACATGGGCTTCCCAGCAGCCTGAGGGCATCAAAGAGAGTAAGAAACAGACTAATTACAAGACTCTCATAAAGAGTGACAAACAACCCTATCAGCTCTTCTCATATGTTTGAATATTAGGCACTCAGAGCTTAGACACAGAGCTAAGCATGCATGAAATGTTATGTGGGGAGAAGGTGGCATACAGAAACTCTCAAAGACACAAATTAAGAGAGAAAATGAAGGATGTGATAGAAGTAGAAAGTTTAAGTGGAAAGCAATGAACAAAGCAATCCCATCCTAAGGTGGGGCGCTGAGAGTTGCTATTCTCTAAAACTGTCACATTTTCTAGCTGTAAACAGCTAATTGTCAGTGCTACTTTATCTCCTGTAACATTTATGCCTTCTAATAAATTCCCTCTACAGAGTTCGTCTTCGTGCCTTAGGCCCACCTTGAGCTTTACTAACATGGCACCGGAGATTGGCAGGTAGGAGAAGCCAGAGTCAAAGGGCTGATTCTTGGCTGAGCACCTCCTTTCATTCTCAGCTCTTTACTCATTCCCCCTTCCTCTCCATTCTTTCACCTCCACCACTCTGTTAAAGACCCTTCTGTTAAAAAAAGGCTTTAAAGTTTATTTAAACTATTCACAGGGACATTTGTTGTTCAATTACTGCCATTAATTTCCCTTGCTAACTAAACCTCAGTTCTCTCTTTTGCAAATTACTGCACCTCCTTTGAGAAAAATGATGATCCAGCATCCCAATACTCATCCCCAAATCCTGAAGGTGTACCTAGAAAGTCCTCCGGCAGCCAGTACCTCTTCTCTTCCTTCTTCAGTCAAGAAGTGAGCACACGTTTGAAACTCAGCTATCACAATTTTCTCCAGACATTATATATGTTCAAGGGAGTTTAAAGTCAACAATTACTGTTCTTAATTCTATCACTTCCCTACCCTTCACCCACTCTGTTCTGACAACGCTGCCTCTTTTAATTGCTCATCATATATATACCTTTTGCACTTGTTTTTCCCTTGCTCTGATGATTCTTCCACACATCACCAACCCTCAGCCCTCAACCCTCACCCACAAGACAGAACATGGCATATCATCCTAGTTTCAGGCACTTTCCCATTATTCTGTCCATGTACTGTTTCATTTCAGAACCTGTTTCATTAGTGTTCTAGAACTTATTGCTGTTCAGCTTATATTTATTAGTTTAATATCTGCTTCCCAAGCTAGAATGCCACAAAACCAGGGTTTTTGTTCTCTCTCTGTATTATTTCAGGACATGATTCTTATAGCTATAAAATAAATAATTTAATAAAGAATTTACTGATTTTTTTTAAAAAATTAGGTGCCATTGCCTTACAACACTGGCTGTTGTAAGATGATACCGCGTCATACCTTCCACAAAGGTACCACTTACCCTCCACCACACCTCACTGAGCACCCTCCACATTCTTCTCTCTACCTTCTCCCTTCTTCTCCATAGCCTCATTTCTATAGTCAGATTTCTGTGGTTTGTTATTGGTTTAGTTTGTCTGACCATTTGTTTTGTTTCTCTGTATTACACATATATTTGAAATATCTGATATTTGCCTTCTTTATGATTTATTTTGCTTAGCATTATCCCCTCCAGTTCCATCTCTGTTGTCATGATATATTATCCTTTGAATGCATTGTTGAATTCGGTTTAGCTAGAGGTATTTTGATCTTGTTTACTTTGTCAAAGAACCAGTTTTTGGTTTCATTTATCTTTTGGACTATCTTTTTGAATTCTAGATCATTTATTTCTGTTTTAATTTTTATTATTTCTATCCATCTACATGCTTTTGGTTTTATTTGTTCTCTTTTCTCTGTTTCCTCAATGTGAGAGATAAGGTTGCACAGTTGAGCATCTTCCTGCTTCTTGATGTGGGTCTGTTTTGCTATCTATTGCCCTCTTAGTATATTGCTTTTGTTGTTTTCCATGGGTTCTGGTAGTCACGTCTTCAGCTTTGTTTGTCTCTATGTATTCTTAAATTTCTTCATTAATCCAATAATATTGTTTAGAGGCTACAATTAAAGGTTTTCCTTACTCTGTGATTAAATTTTAGTTTGATACCACTTTCATGTCATTCTATTTTCATTTTGCCTATTAGGTTTCCATCATAGAAGTGAGATACAAGCTTCATGATACTTTATAAATCACTTGCTGTTTTTTTCCTAGCTACTTTCAATAGTCAAAACCTTGTGAGTTCCATAAAAATTATAGTAGTATATGTCTAATTACAGTTAGACAACCAGATATTCTTTTAACATTGTTTATTTTTCCTTCTCCATTTGGAAAAAGTTTTTCTCCATTATTTCTTTAAATAAATTATCTGTTTTATCTCCCTTCCCCTTCAGAATAACTTTTTTCTTTTATTTTTGTTTTATTTGTTTTATTTTATTGGGGTTCTCCCACAGCCTTATCACCCGTGAACCATCTTAGTCTTTTGTGTCACTTCCACTCCCGCTTTCCCCCTCTCCTCCTTTCATGCTCCATGCTTTCTAGAATAACTTTCACTTTTATGTTGCCTTCCCTAATGCAATTAGAAAATAATGGCCTTGCATTTAGTAAGAAGTAAGTATGACTAAAGTATCAACAGCAAGATGGTATGAAGGGTGAGTATCTTTAACTTGTGGGTTGTTGTTTGCATCTCAAACTTATTAAACCAAAAGAAAATTTCTTTCACATGACTATGGCTCACTCATATCTATACTCTTTTTCTGCTTGGCGGCTTTTATAACCATAAACTAAATAAGTATCAACTTTAAATTAGGCTTCTAAATGACCCTTATCCTTCCATTTCTCCCTCGCAAAGGTAGGCACTAGTGGAAAAAAGAAATTCCAACCAGTACTTACAAGTATACAGATATGAAATACTATCGTGAACACCTCTATAAGTCAATATAGAATTTTCATTCTTCAGATTTATAAAAAGATACATCAAAAGAAACATTTAATCAATAAAAACCTAAATTAGCTGTTGGTTATAGAGGACAGAAGCATATGAAGGCATTTTATGCTAAAAACAAAAACATATTACCTTCATCACAATATTACCATTTTGTACATTGCTATCCTCCATAAAATTTATGTATGGTACAGTGAATTTTAGAAAATTCAGATAAAAATACTTTTCACCCCAAACACAACTCAACTCAAAAATGAGACTAAGACAACAATTTATTAATTTTTAACTCAACATTTTAATTTTGGTACCTAGGTTGATTTCTCAAGCAGAGGTAGTAAAATTCCTAATATTCCCCAACAGTTCAAGCAGTAAATAAGCCAGGAACTTGTAGTGGCATCTTTATTATCACACAGCAGAAACCTCATCTGAGAATAAAGTCTTCGGCAAAGAAAGGAAAACTTAGGAGGGACAGATTCTTGCTTAGAAAATCGGAGTAACTAAATCTACCTGTGCTTGAAACCAGTGTGTTGTCTAAACGCCAGATAAATCAAGCAACATGATGTTTCTTGTCAATATGGATTTAGTTTCTAGCTCTGCAACTAAAAGAATCATGACTAACATAGGAATCTGTTTCCTAAAAATGTCAAGGTATGAAAGGTATTATAGAAAAGTAATGAGTGATCATCTTCTATGGATAATACACTTGTAATTTGGAGAATTTTTCAACTCTCTTTGTGGACATTATTAGAGATTTTAGCTATTTCTTTGTCTAGTCACTGTATTCTGCTCCAATCTTTTTCTAGCAGAATGTAGCTATACTCCTCATAAGGCATAACCTGATTCCCCAGCTTTGGTTAACAAACAATGACTTACAGGACTTTCTCCCAGTCAAAGCTGATTCTACCAAAATTGGAAACATATCCACATTGACCAATTCAATTTTTTCTCCTAAAAAAATGAAATTTTCTAGTCTTTGGTGATGCTTAGATGAAAAGAACATAAGTTGGTATGAACATTTCATACACATGCCCATTAAAAAAAGATAAGGAAAAAAATGTGTTTCAGAGAAAACTAAGAATGAATCTAATATATAATGTGTATCAGAGAGACCCATAAAGACAATAACCCCCTGATTTCATATTTGTTCTCATTCCAAATTCTGATTATAGTTTTCCTAAGGCCCAACTAGACTGTTTGCCTTTATAGTAATTCAATATATTCTCCTTCTTGCAGCTTGAGTTAGTTTGAATGGGTTTCAGGTACCTGCAACCAAACGATCTCCCTCTGAAAAATAACCCATCTAGTGAATGTGAAACATTTTTGAGATTTTTTTCAAAGCTAGATCAATTCAAAGTATAAATAAAGTTAGCCCAAACTTTTAGATTCAATTTGTGCTCTTGGCACTTTCCTCTTTAGGAGAACTTCCTGAAAGATAAATAAATCCTCTTACCTATGCACCATTTGTAGGCTGTTCATTTCAGGTCCTTAGTTTATCTGTTTGGACACTGATGGAAATGATTGACTGGTTCAAAAACAGTTATAAAGACCGTATTTTTAAAAAAGCATGATCACAGGCATACTTATGAGTATTTGTCACCAGGGCAATCCTTCTAAAACCCTAAACTGATAATGCCACTCATGCCTCAAATCCTCTTACAATGCTCCATTTGCTTTAATGTAAAATGCAAACTTACAAACACATAGTGCCTACCTGCTTCTCCAATCCCATGTCTTCATGTGTACCTTATGAGTGTTTCTCAAAAAATTCAAAGTCTTTTAATACAATATGCCTGAATCTAGAATAAAATAAATACATTTTTCCGTGGTCTGGGAGCATTGCTAAGAGCTGTTCGTGGGATCACAATTTATATGAAATATTTATGTTTGATTATATAAATTTGTACATTCTAGTCAATAACATATACATATTTGTTTTAAGATATATATTCCCGGAATTAACAATCCATCATGAGTTTTAAGGTTGTCTCTTTTGTTCATCCCTAATGTCTGTTCTGAGCAATGATTAAATGTTCAGTGAAAATTTATCAAATGAATAAATAATAAAGCAGTATGTCTGTGCCACGGTCTTTTACACCTCTGACATAGAACTCAGTATGACTCCTTGAGAAAAGGGACTTCGGTCATTCCAAACTCCTGATCTCCTGACTCTAACACAGTTTTCAAGATGCTATTAGCTGTCACTTACCTGGAAGTTTTTCTCTGCTACTCAAGGGAAGAGTTCTTCTCCAGTAAGCAACTCTGCTAGGAACTTTAGTACTGCACTTATTTGTCTGCCCCACCAGAAATGGAAACCACATCCACAGTGACCAATTCAATTCTTTCTCCTAAAAAATTAAAATTTTCTAATATCTGGTGAGGCTTTGACTGTCCAACCTACAGTATGGGAAACTCCTAGAGGTGTATTCATGCTCAGGAATAGTGACATAACACATTTTAGGTTTGAATGAACATTGCATAGAATGAACAAGTGAGTGGATGCTTCAGACTATTGGAGTAGCCACATATCTACCATCATTTTTGGGTTTTGCTGGTCATCACTAAATGATGAGATCAACACAGTGAGGAATCATAAAATTTGGCAGATATCAGAGGCTAAAACACCATCACTGCTTATTGCTTAAAGAACCCTGAGCAGATGATAAAATTATAACCAGGAATACTTTGAATGCAAAAACACCAATATTTTTGTAACTGTGTTTCTACCGAGAGTTACTGAGCATTACTAAGGGATTTACAACTGAACAGTCAAGCACTTCAAAAAAAGAAATGAAAAATGTTAATGAGCTAAACAACAAAAGTATGTCCCTTTTTCCTGACCCTTTCCTTCAGTAACATGGCCAGTTACTCAGAGAGACATGGTTGCTGGTGCCAGAACTTATACCACATCGTGAGCTTTCATGGAGGGATTTCAAACTTTATTCTTAGCACAACTAAGCATTTAAACATGCTGGAAAATTAAGCACTAATGAATTTGTCTGACAGTCCAAATATTTATCTTTGACTTTAGAAACACCAAGGGGAGAAATTGGTAGTTTATGCAAAGTGGGTCATGGGTACAGAGAAAAAAACACATTCTCCAGTGCAGCTTGTACCCTACTCAATGTTAGGAAACCCTTCCAACATCAGCATGTCCTTTATAATCTATAACACTTCAGGGAATCTGGAAATTGTTTTGCTGCCAAAGCATAGAGGGGGCTGGAGGGGCAGCATGCCAGCTCCTCTTAAAGCAAGCACAAAAGTGCCATTCTCTCATCCAGCAAAACAATAAGATTAGCTCCTTTATCACTAATTTTTCACTCTCCTTGCCTACTTTGTAAACACGGCATGGATGACTTTGCTCCTTATCAGCCTCAAACTGAATCTGCTTTTGTTGAAGCACCGTCAATCAGCAGGCTTTCTGTGCATACATTCAGTGATACACCCAACTGAAAAAAGACAGACTTTCATTTTCCCCAGCAACATCAGAGGGAAAAAAACCCAACGAATGAAAAACAAAAAGGATTCGTCTGTACAGTCTAACCTAGAGTTCATTTACTCTGCCAGACAGAATGAGATTAAAAACCAATGAAGGTCAAAGCTATTAACATTTGGAGCAGAGGGCATTTTGCCTGTTAGGATCTAGTTAGACTGGGCCTTTGTAATTGCCCAGTTTGTTTCCAGCATGTCATGTAAACACTAACATTAGCTAAAGCATGGGTGGTCTCATCTCCACATAGGGAGCGCAAAGGCCAGTTTTATCTTTGATTAGCAGCAAAAACACACAATTCTTTTTCTAAAAATTTGAATAGTCAATGAACCTCTTCATTTTTTGCTGGTACTACCCAATTGTGACATTTCCAAATGGACCGTAATTTGATTTCTCTTTAGAACCCTTCTGCTGCACATTTTTTAAGGTCTATGATTGACAGCTTCCTTGCACACTAGGCAACTTTGAGGGCCAGCACATTACACTTAACAAACAATGCCCTTGATCATCAGGAGAGACTAAGGAAATTGGAGTGCTAGTCCAGAAGATAAACGTTTTTTGATTAAATTACTGTCAACACACCATGAAACAGCTTCTTCCTCAAGCTCTGGCAGTAACATCTTTTCTTTGCTCTTATGTTTCCCAAAAATTGTTGCTGAGCTCTTGAGAACATATCCTAAACTAAATTTACCACTATTTATGTTGTCCTTTTCAATTACAAGCAAATAAGGCATGGGGAAGCTGTATATAATGTTGAGTATGTACGCAAACTCTTCAAATACAGCTGAATAATGTTTACATCCATCAGTATTGGAAAATGTAAGAGAAGCTCTTCTACCTTTCATATCTCCATTTCTTCTTTCCTTTTTTCTATGTTTTTTATCAGCACATGGCAAATTTATTAAGGAAAAGAGAGAAATCTTCATAAACTCAGGCAGTCTTAGAGAATAAAAGCTGCCTTCATTTCATCTTTACCTGTAATATGCCTTAGACCTCAAACCATGAATGCTTCTAAAGATGCCATACTAAAGACTTCCCAAACCATAGATGCATGGCCTTCCATACATCAGAGATCTTCCAATAAGATGAGTGCTTGTAAGTGTTTCAGGCTTTATGTGTGGAATGGTATGTAGTACTACTGCTTCTTGTTTACATATAACAGTTTTATAATTATTTGGTAATTCCCATCTTTTTTTCTCTACTCTCAGCTTTTTTAACACATTTTTATCAGTTACATATATATAGTTTTTATATTGTTGTCTACAAAAAAACTTCTCCCACCACCACATTTTTAAGGTCAGACTCTATTATCCATCTTATTATGATCAGCAACTAGTACTTGAAACTGATTCGTTGAATAAATGAATCTTTAGAGGAGCAGAAACCATTTCAAAATGAGTAAGGCTCCTTTATTCCCAATGACATTGAAGTTATTAAAACTAAGCATATGTGACTATATGTATTACCTATATGAATTTTATAACTTTCTATATACTAGGTTATTTGCAAATTATAAAAATTCCATAATGTCTATTTACCCTCTAGCTTTTTTCTAATTAAATGAAATTCTTGCATTCTTCTTACCTTGATTTGTTTAGACTGTTTAATTACAATGAATTTAGCTTTAAAAGTAGGGACTCCCTAATTATACAACCCAGTCCAAGCAGAATTGCGAAGTCAGACATAGTATGCCCATGTTTTGATTTTCATTTTGCTTCCAGTTTCTCCTCCAACTCTACACGGTCCTTCACTGCTCCCTCAAATTTGTAGCTTAGGTCTTTGAGTTCACATAAGATTGCAGACCCAGAAGCTAAAGCAATCTGAATCTGTTTAAATTTTGGGAGTAGAAAAAGTACTTGGTCCAGTCTGTTTATTTCTACCTCTAATCCAGCCATTTAAGGCCAATGTCTTAACACCTGTAAGACGTGGGTTGGATATATTATCTAAGAAGGGAATGGAAGAAGACAACAAAAAGAAAGCAACATTTTCATCACAAGTATCTATGAACATTGCTACCGTGCACATGAGAATCTAAAGCCACCATTTTATTATTAATCCAGCAAATATTGATGAGCATTGACTGAAGTTCCAAGTAGATTACTATATGTAAAACTGGGAGTATTCACAACCTCCAGTAAACTGAAACATTATCATTTGGATGCTTCTGTGTAATATTATATGTGGTCTTGGATTTCATATTTTATTTTTCTAATGACAGTTTACATATGTCACCTTTTTTGAGTCAATATATTTGTTTGCTTTACTTCACTTTTTCTGTAATCTTATATTTTAGGAGCATCTTTCATAAAGAATACAGAGTTGATTTCTATACACTGACAGGCTCATTTGATTGGTGAGTTTAGTTTATCCCAATACATTTTACATATACGGACTCTTCTCCACTACAATCTGTTGTATTTTTCTGTATGTCCTTTATCTTCTTCTGGGGTGTCTGTTTTCTAACTTTTTCTTATTACCTTTTTTCTCTTTCCTAACTTGGAATTTACACATGCCATTCTTATTCTAATACTTTATATGATATTTAAAATAACAATTTGTATTGACAATGTGCATTTCTACTTTTTTTTCTAAAAATTACTCAGGTTTTAGAGTACTGTAAATTGACTCAAATCTCATACCTGGATGACAATATGCTTTTTTCTAAAAATTACTCAGGTTTTAGAGTACTGTAAATTGACTCAAATCTCATACCTGGATGACAATATGCCATTATTTTTCAATTTTATAATTTACTTTTAATTCCACAATTTGTGATTACTGTTTATTGCTTGTGTTTATCAGAAATGTTCTTGATTTTACACTTATTCCTAGAAGACTTTTTTTTGGATGAAGAATTCTAGGGTTGCATTTTCTCTCAAAAGTTTTATACATTTTTTTTGTTCTATTTTTGTTAGTAAAAAGTCTGCTTTAACTCTATCAGTTCTTTGGAGATTATTTTTCTTTTCTTCATTTACTTGTAAAATCATTTGTCTTTTTTATTCAGCAATTGCACTGTGATAATCTAGGTGTGAATTTCTTTTTATACTGTTTTTATTTACACATGTGCTTCTCACATAAATGGATTTACATCTCTCATTAGACACTGTCACTTCAAATTCTCTTCAAAGTCACATGTTCAAATTCTCTCCTTTTTCTTCAGGAACTCTCCACTTGGAGATATGCTAGGACATCTATCCTCCATTGTCTAATTCCTCTTTAATATTTTCCCTTGTCAAGTTTCTCTCTGTTTCTCTATGGGTATTTTCTTCCCTATCCCTATTAGTTCTAATTCTTCAGCTTTCTCTAATCGGATTGGAGACTCAACCTTTTAATTTTGGTGGTTGCAATTTTTTCTATAATGTCTTGGGTGTTTTATTTCCTACATTTACATATAATAGTCATTTATTTATGACTTTACTTAAAAATAGCTTTTATAAAATATTTCATAGCTTTAATATATGTATCTAGTCAAATATTAGTAGTGTTTCTAAAACCAAATTCATTGTTCTCTATTCTATTGAATCTGTTCTTAGATTTTCCCATAATAACTAATTTTTAATTATAAAGTTACATCTGGATGAATTTATATGATTCCTGGAAGGCCTGAAGGATATTTTTCTCCAAGGAAAATTCATATTTGCTTCTGGGGACCTATAGATGTGACCATATTTAACTCTATTAAGTTTCTTCAATTATATATTCTTTTGTCTATGAACCAGCAAAAATTCAAATACCCAATTTATTTAACTTGGAATGTAGACAAGGAAATTATCTAGTCAGTCACCATCTAGGCTGTCAGACATTTTTCTGCCCAGCCTTTCATAGATCTATGCACCTTTAGGTTCTGCATCTTACATGTGCAACAGAGAGACTCAGTTTCATACAACTGTTTGCTGAGTTCAAGACTTGGTCCTCTCACTCTAAGTATATATTCATCTCTATTATTTCCGGTTTTTCAGTATTGAATTTTGTTCTCTCCCTCTCCCAGGATGGCACCAACTTTTACATCAGTGTTCTTCTAAATGTAGGCTTTTAACTTCCCTTCAGTTTTCCTTGTGTTAAGACATTTATTTAAAGTTCTTATGGGCTTAGCAATACATTTTAAATTATATTTGTTATTTATTCCATACCTGAGTGTTTTTTATTAATTCAAAACTATACAGAGTGCCTTGTTGTTGATACTGCCAGCATCAATTGTAATAACAATTACTTTTAAAAATTGATTATGTCAATAATATTTTCAAATTTTGCTGTTATGCTCTGGGCACTAAAAAATTTTTACTTTGAAGATTTAGTGTTTAATATCTGCTAACTAGATCTATCCTATTTATTACAATGCTTATGTCTTCTGCATTCATATTTCTGCATACCTGATTTGTCAGAGAATGAAAGCAATAATCTAATATCTCCTATTCTGACTATATTTCTATACATTACTTCATGAATTTGTCATTTATGCTTTATTAATGTTAATGCTATTATATTTGAAATATAGATTATCACTGTGAATCCACCTTTTATTAAAAAGAACTCTCATGTCATTTAATGATTTGTTCTAAATTCAATGCAATATAATATTAAAACTTTAATCAACCTTTTATTGGTACTTCTTTACAGTGTCTTTGCTTATATTTTAGTATTTAATCTTTCTTGCTTACTTGGTCTTCTTACATGTAAGCATGGTTGGATTTTAACCAGTGTTCTTAAATATTTCTGTCCTTGCTGAAAAATAAAATATCTGATTACTTTTCCTTTTAGCATTTGATATGAGAGAAAAAATATACCTTGTACATGGAAACAAATGAGTTTTAGAATTGATTTCCTGATCTCCTTCTCATTAACTTATTTTTGAAACTTTTATGAAACACCTTATATTTTCCCAATTGTTAGTTTAGAAAGATAATACCTCCCTAATTTACCATTCCAATATTTTGAAATATAAATGCAAAGAGTATACTGTTTCAAAGTTGTACTTGCAAATGCCATCACTTTTATTTATTTTTGTTGTTGTTGTTGTTCATTAGATATTTATTGAAAGTATTTTGTTGCAAAGCGGGGGAATTTTTCTTTATACAAAAGTTTCCCTAGTATTTTTTTTAATTTTATTTCTAAATTCTTATAAATCTTTACATAAGTAAATAAGGTAAATGGTTGAGATGCCTTCCCTCGTTCCCCCCCCCCACCTCCTTGTGTTCACTCAGTCTCCACTCTCATTGTTCTTTTTTGGTTTATGTTGGGTTTATTGGTCCTTTCGTCTCTTTTTCTGTGGCTGTGTCCATCTGTCAGATGAGGGACTGGGTTTCAGGCCCATGGCACATTGTGCTTGATGGTTTGTAGTCTTAGCTGTGTAAGGGGCACCCAGTCCATGCTCATTTGGGGTCTATCGGTGTCTTCTAGCTGCTGGCTCCAGTACAATCTCCTTGCCATTCCGCTATCTCTGCCCCTATTTCTCTGACCTCTGGCCTTGGGGATCCTTTCCCCCAGCCATTGTCAGTGAGGTTTCTCGAAGAGGGCAGGCGTCCACTGATGGACCTTGCAGGTCATCTCCTCTCCGTCCATTTGCAGATTTGCTGTGGAGCCAATGCCCTGACTCTGCAGGCCTCTCCCAAGGCTTGGGGAGGGAGCCGTGTTTCCTTGGGTGGCAAGTTCCACATGGGGATTTGATTCATCAGCTTTCAGTGAAGCCATGGATGCAGGTCTGATAGGTCTTTACCACAGTTGTTTCTCCATTCTGGCATATACTATCCTTCTGAATGATTCTTGTTCTGTGTCCCACACACATGCATGCGCAGGCTCTTTTCTGGCTGTATGGTTGCCAAGTGGGTGCAGCCGCTGGCCTAAGTTCGCCAGCAACTGCGGGCACCTGCTGATCAGGGCAGGCGCAGCTCCCCCGTGCCAAGCTGGTCAAGCTTCTCAGGTAGTTCCTAGGCCCCACCTACTGCTGGGAAGTCAGCAGGAAGGGCCTAGTACCGTGGGTGATGGCGGCAGCCGCCTAGTGATGGCGGCCGCCTTGCAGGGTTTTAACACCTCCCTGTTGTTACGTGCCCCAGGCCGGTCCAGGGTCCCCGCCGGCCCCTGCGCCCCGCCAGGTCGACGGCAGAGGGGCCCAGTGGGTGCTGTATGGCTGCTGAATGGGTGCAAGGCTGCACCCACTCTGCCATCACTTTTAAAATATATTTTATCTTTCCATGTAAATTGAGAAGAGCCTCATGTAAATGCATGGTTATCAATGAAACAGTTCAATAACTTCTCCACTTTATTACATCATAAATCATGATAGAAAAGCTAAGACCACGGTTCTGAACCATCAGGAAGTCAAACCGTTTTGAGTACAAAGGGAACAGTCAGACAATGCAGTCACTACATAATAATGAGTAATTTAATTCTGCGTTACTGATAAAGCGGAACAAATATATTCTGAGTATTTCTTAATTCGAGATGCTAATTCTAATTTCTGCTTTTGGAATATTTTATTCCTATTATCTAGGAGTCAGTCATTTTGAAATGTTGCTTTACCTTCTGATTCCTGTAGTTTCTCTTTCATGCCTCTTATTCTTTTTACAATGTTCTCATGAGTCATGCTCTCCATTTAAGTGCCTGTTATTCTTTGACTCACAAATATATTGAGCTTATTTTATGTATCTACCATAAGAATATGACTATAACTTCTAGTATATCATCTAGGTCATTTACACAAAAACTTATTCTGACCTTTCTATCAATTCTATAGTCACCCAAGTCATGTTTTATACAATATGGAAGATGAAACTTACAGGACTTTTTTATTGACCAAGAAGTAAATTTGAAATGCCGACCCATGAGAAGTCTATATTATTTTCTCATTCTCCCTTCTCCGGGAATAGCCAGGAATGTCAGGATAAATATTAAGTGTGTGAATGACAACTTGGTCAACCAACGTTATCAGATTTACACAACACTATTGTAAAGATGACTCTATCTTGGAAAATCTCTAAGTCTGCTCAAATTGTGGTTTCATAGAAGCATTGTCTGATTTTAATACACTTTTTTTTATATAGGAAAGTGGGGAAAAGGCAAGAGCTGTTTCTAGTGGATACTCATTTTTCTATGAAATACAGAATTTTTTTCTTCCAAATTATAAACATATTATAACAGATTTTATGTCAAAATTTAAGTAATGTGCAGGTTTAAAAACATTTTTTAAAAAATTGTTACTTGACAATTGAGGAAATCCTATATGATCATAGAGTACTATCTGAGCTAACTGATTAATAATAAAGATAAATATATTTGAGTTTAGACTGCTAAAGAAATTTTATAAAGTCTATGTTATAGGTTCACAAGCAAGGATAGAGACATCTAGTTTCATACCAACTTTAATTTTATCATTAAAATACAAAAGTCAACATTGACTCAAAAATTCCCGAGTGAAAAGAAAATTTAAGAGTGAAAAAAGGAACCATCATCCAATAAATTTAATCACAACTTTACTGCCCTAAACTAGTATAATCTGATCACATATGTTTTAAGTACTTTCCAGGACACTATTCTCAACATGTTTCTCTAAAGCTGAACCCATATATTAAAGGGAAAATTCTTTTTTCAAAGAGGAAAATTTTGTAACTTGATTTCTGGTTCTCTTCTTAATGTAGACTCTCAGTGCCATTCGTAAAGTATCATCCTCTAACATGACAGAAAAATATTTATGCATATGCACTTCTGGCACCTTAGTTCCTGTATTCCTACAGGTTGCTATATACCTACTGAAACTGCTTGATGAATTCCAGAAGCAATCTATACATCTACAGTTTGATAGAAGAAACATACAATCATTGGTATTCATACCCATGTCAGAGACTGGTTTTGCCATTTCTGCTATTAACTTACTAAGTGGTTTTCTGCACTTTATGGATGCCCATGAGTCAACCACTTCTGCTTTAAATCTTTTCTTTGAAATCACTTTGAGACAAATTTTAAAAATAAGGTAGAAGGGAGAGACACCTACTAATTTTGGAGGCATAGGCAACATTGTACAATTGGGAGACTCCTGTCTGAAGAATCCGTCATCTTTTTTTCACTTGGCTCACCTAGTCTTTTCTTCTCCAGTTAGTACAATCCTGTATGATATTCTTCCAGGAAAGAACTCTCTTTCCCCAATTCTAAAGCATGTTATTTTAGAAGGATCTGGCTATTTCCCTAAAATATAAAGGACAAATAAGGTCCAGATTGCCAACATCCCTAAAGGCATTGATTATTTTAGCAATGTAACCATGTTAATGACTAAAATTTTCATGTGGAATGCCAGATATCAGACAGTATCTATCTATCTATCTATCTATCTATCTATCTATCTATCTATCTATCTATCTATCTCGGAAAGATAAAAAGTATTTTAGTACCCCAGAAAATAACTGTCACTGTATCAACAGTGCTACTAAAAGATAAAAATTGTCTATTGGTCTGTGAAAGGAATCAAATAAACATTAAAAACAAAGTACTTTTCAGCTCAGAATCAAAAAATAAAAATTTAAAAAAAAAACACCCACAAAAAAAAAAGAAAGAAAGAAAAAATCTTAAGGAATATCATCACTCTCTGGAATCAAAGTTCAGTCTCACTCTTTTTATTTCTAGACTGAATAGTCTCAAGAAATGTCTATAATGGGCTTTGAGATGAGGTCAAGAATGAGGCCACATACACTGTTCCCCATTTCTGGCTGTGAATTGTGCTATATATTCACAAGCACCTCTCCCCACAGAGGTCTGCAGTGAAGCAAGCTATATTTTGATATGGTACTTTGGGATATAAAACAAGTATGGAAAATACAACCAAAGATATTTAGCTCAATAAATTAGTCTTTCTCTGAACACTCCCTTAAGAAGTAGAAAAGTATATATTAAATGTACTTTATGTTCTCAAAAACCCTAGTTTGTTGACTCTAAATAATAGCTATATGCATTGTTCTTTATGGTACTTTTATTTAAGAACTTATAAATAATTTTCAGACACTAATTTATTAATCCTTGGACACTCCATGGGGGACTGGTGAGGGGAAGAGTGAGAGTTGTAGGAAACACATGATAAATGTGCTCTCCTGGGGTGGTTAGATTTCCCAGCACTGATTTCATTTTTGCCTTAACATAAAATAGTTTGTGAGTCCTGTTTCAACTAAGAGTAGGAACAAGAACCATCCATGTTGCTAGTTTTGAATAAATCACTTTAATCGGTATGTCTGAGTTATGTGTAAATAGAGATGTTTTGTAAATTGTGTTCAAATTTCACAAGACGTTGATGTATTCAGATTAATTTATTGCAAAATCTCTTGGGCCTTGCAAATGCTTTCAAGTGGCTACCAAAACGTTTTAAATGTGTATGGAAATTACAAAATATCCATTGTAACCTAAAATTATAAATGGGAAGAGAGAGTGAGGACCATAGCAGAATTTATATACCCAAATTCTAGCATGCTCAAGCACCGACACAGCACAAGTGACACAATTTGCCAGCCAAATGCAAGTGAAAATGTGGAATCCCTTAAAAGAATAGGGAAGAAATAATTTGTTTCCCTTTCTTTGGAAGTCTTTTTCTTGACTAATCATGTTTCCAGTTGGCTATACTGCTGTATTCTCTCAGACCTGAGGATAAGCTTGTGAAAGAGTGCAGGCATTTAGAAGTACCTGATATGTTCACTCATGTATGATAGGGAGAAATGAAAGAAAGGAACAGTTAAAATTAAAACAAGAGTAATTGTAGGAAACTGATGCTACCTGAAGGGAAGGGTGGCAGCTGGAGAGCAAAGGAGAGGGCCCAGTAGGCTGTAGTAGAAAATTCTGGATGCTTTGGTAGTGGTGGTAACAGACATCTGAGAAGATGTGAACCTATACCTCCAAATCACATACAGCACTGTAAGCCAACATTACAAGAACGAAAGAATAAGAATACTTTTTATTCACAAATAAGAAGTAAATAAATAGGCCAACAAGTTTGAAAAGAGAGGGATTTTCTCTATCAGAGTTTAATATTTATAGTTTTATAAGCATACATCAAGAGAGGAGGAAGAGAGTAAAATCGGGGGAGGGAGAAGGCACAACAGATTATTTCATAGATGATAAGGTCGTGGGAGAACCCTGGGGAGAAAAATATGTGTGTGTATATATATGTACCTACACATACACATACATATGTGCAATCAAATTAAAAAATAAAAATTATAAAAATATAGGTTTAGTCATGCACAGAAAATATCCAATTATTTTAATTTGGTAGATTAGTAACAGACAGTGGTATCGTGAAAGACAAAAAAAACTTGACCTCAAAGGGAACTAGAGGAAAATAAGTCAATTTAAGTGGAGGGGATGCTTCCAAGGGACTGCAGGAAGCAGATGTGCCTGTGCAGCTGGAGGTAGCAGGGCCCTAAATACAGACTTAGAATTACTGGTTTCACTTCCTGTCTTTTCGACACTTACTGCAATAACCCTCTGTTCTCTCTAGTTTGTCCAGCACTTCCAAGCCCACCCCTCTACCCATCTGATGCATATATCTGTTAGGTTCACACCTACAACTCTTTTAAGAAGTTCAACAACAAACTCTCAACATGGATTTGAGTTCTATTTCTTTTTACATGCACACTCTCTGTTTGGATCATCCAAAGAAATGAAAGATAACAAAATCAATCCTATCTCATGTTTGGATTTCAACAAAGTGTGAGAATTACTTTAGCCATTTTCTTGTCCTATATAAGGAAATATGTTTTCCATGGCATGACTGGCTGGGACCACATAGGTAAAATAAAATCTCCAAACTACTTCCCTTCAGATCCAGAAATGATGAGCAATTTGACATCCTGTATTTCCCTCAACTGCAAGCTAGAAACCTCTCTGTCAGAAGCTATTCTTGCAATATTATACCTCTAATGTTGTGGGAAGCTGTTTGAGGCAAAAGGCAGCTGTAATAATGGGATTGTGTTTCAAAAAGGAGCGGGCTGTAAGGCCACACTGTAAATGAAAAGCATCATAAAAGGAACATTACCACTCTTAAAAAACAGCAAGACTACTCAAATAACTCATTGCAAGCTATTTTTATAGTCCCCTAATTCTGTTTTTAAAATCAAGTGCAACTCTAAAAGAATAGCTCACTCTAAACTTGGGAGAAAGTCAACTGAATTCTCAGTTTATGGAGTATCTCAAAGCCTATGTGGTAAAATTAATTCAATTGTCATTTATTCACTTGAAGAAGTACTGAGTGAGCATATATGCAAAAGAAAAAAAAAGAATTAGATTTAAAGTTTAAGTTTAGTTTAAGAATTAAACTCTTAGTTTAAGAATTAGTTTAAGAATTAAACTCTTCCCATTCGAGTTTATAATCAAATACAAGCAATAGAACCTACCCATACAACACTTATAGAAAGTGTCATAGAGTAAAATACTACAGAGGAGAAAAACAAGCAAGAGTTTAATGGGTTAGAAGTTGGTGGAAAATAAGTTCTGGGGATTCTGGAAGGCTTCATGTAGGTGGTGGAATTTTTGTTGACACTTGAAAGAGAAGAACAGAGAGCACTCTTGTCAAGAGAGATAAGATGTGAAAATGCAGAGTGACAGAATGCACTCATAGAAAGCAAAAAGGTCCACTCAACTGAAAATTGAAATGAATGTGGGAAAATCGCCCCTCTTCCCCCCCCCCCCCAAAAAAAAAGCAGACCAGGGCACAATCATGGAGAGACCACCATGTTAGGATTAGTTTTGCAGCCCATTGTCCAGTAAATTACCTGACCAGAAAGTAGACAGTGAAGTTTTAGTCAGCGTTTGTGAGTTGCCTGCTTTTGTAGGAAAAGGTGAAGAACTATGCAAACTTTCTTTGTCCACAACACTCTAAGTCAACTCCCCTAGTCAAAAAAGAACCCTAGCATTTATTTAGCCTACCTCCCTCATTCCTGGTTTCATCTGTTTTCTTGGTCTCTTTCTCCTTTTGATGCTATTTCCTCACATATATATAGATGTCATATGACACATTTTTATTATAAAGTAGGGATTCAAGAAAAAGAAAAATGTGGAGTGCAAATGAACCCATTTTCTGAAGTTGTATGTGTAATTTCCAAATATACAATTCTACATAATAATTCTGATAATCATTGATTATCAGGTTCTATTTCTACTATTTTAAATTTTTTCCATGGGTATTTCAACATAGCCTTTGTTCCATAAGTATAAGTGAACACTACTTTATGTAAAAAAAAATTAAATAAAATAAAAAAGCATGCTTTTTTAAAATAAAATTCCTTAACAAGGAATTATTAAGCAAGCAAGCAAAAATATTTTTTGCCAGCATCAAAGTAACAACCAGATCTGCTTCTGCAGTGCACCCAAATTATTGTCCATGACAGTATTGTGAATCATGGTCTCAGGGCAAAATTTGCTAAGTCAGAATAATCTGGAATGTCCAAATATGACATGACTATGACAGAAATAATGATAACGGATCATGAAGCAAACACCTTAGGATATCAAAGACCTATGCACCTCCAGGAGACATCATTTACATGTCCCCAAGGAGGTGAATGTTTTGTTTTCATTTAGGTATAAATCTGAGTTACTAAGTATGCAATCCATTAATGTAAGCCCCTAATACTTTCTGCTCACCTCAGCATTGCTCTTGTAAACTAGCAAACATCAGGGACTACATCTATTTAATTGTAGGCATGCTGAGGCATGTAAAATTAAGTATCAAACCAATGACTAAAAGGCTTGCTTAGGTCTAGTTAAACCATTTTTGTGCCCATCTGAAGCAGTAAGAATTAAAATGAAAAGCAGGAAGAATTAGAGCTGAAATTTCTCTTTCCTGTAAATATTTGCTATGTGCATTGGGAAGAGATAGTGGATTACATACATGGTTGGTTGGTTGTTTTACCTATTACACAATTTCTTAGCAGCAATTGAAATGGATACTTAATTGTAAAATACAAGCCTGCGCCCTGGGTGTGTGGAACATATGTGAAATAGGGCGCTAGTGCTATGCCAGTATGCTCCAAGACCCAAAGCAAACCCTTACTTTTTAAAATATAAATACATTTCCTTCAAAGATATCTTAGCATTTAGCTTGACCCATACATATTCTCTAGGCAATACTCCCTCACCTAAAAAGTAAGAGAAAAAATAAAGACAGGAAGCTTTCAAATTTCCACCTGCATTAACATCCCAGAGCATAATAGTTTTGAAACGGTTTCTGCTTAATGAACACCCACATTTGCATTTCAAGAGCACCTCAGGGTGCAATAAAGTCAATACAGCATAGATAATTTTGAAGTCAAACCTTCTCCCTTTCTAAAAGTTCTTTTAACTATAAAGAACAATTTTAATATAAGGCATTCGTTCTCACGATCCTCCATTAGACAATACACTTCAACATAACATGGAAGTTAGGGCTCGCAGACTAACTTTAAGGAATTCACAGTAGATTAACATCATTATTAGTCACAACTGTGTGCAGAAAATCATTTTATCACTGTTCTCCCAACCCAAGGTCAAAATAAGAAACTGAATTAAATTCTGTGAAAGATTCCTTGGTTGTCCACCTACCTTCGTGACTACATGAAGAATGGAGTTGGAAAATGGAGTTTTCTCATGATGTGATAAACTGTCAAAGGCAATGAAAGAAAAAGCTGCATAAGGAGCACATCTGGTCAGAAATAATATTAAGTTCCAATATCAAATTAAACTTCTGAAATATTTCTGGTTGTTTCAGGAGTCAGGGAAAACTGCACAACACCAGTCCAACACCTAGATTATCAAAGCATCCAGAAGAATTGAAACACACAAAGAATAGAAAATCATAAAGCATGGAAACACATTACACACCTCCATAGCAAATATTTAACTTGCAGTTTATATCGTGTATTATTTATTGTATATTATATAATTATATTATAAATAATGTAATGATAAATTTTATTTAATTTAGGATCAGAAATATTTTGCCTTTTTTTAATGTTTAATTCTTTGGAGAGGTCTCCCCAATCCAAAATTAACTATTGCCTGTACTCTTAAAACCTGTAAATTTTTGTATTTTCTCATAGCATTTATCTCCAATTAACCTTTTTTAAATTAAATTATTTATGTTAATGAAAAAAATAAATGATTTATGTTAATTGTATATCCTCCACCTAGTTTGTTAGTTTCAGAGGATTTTGAGGATTTTACCTGTCCACGGCACCTAAAACAGTATCTGAGATACAAAAGCACTAACTACGTATTTATGAAATGAATGAAACTGAACAAGTATCAGGTCAAAGGAATCTCACTCTCCTCACCTACCACTATGAACTCCTCCAACGATGAGCTTCCCATGAGCAGGGAGCAGAGAAGAGATCCTGACTCCTAACAATAGTTCAGTAACTCAGGAACTATTGGTGGGGGGGGGGGTAATTGATTTCCTAACCCTCTTGGCTACAAATTACCATAAGCTTGGGAGTTTAAGACAATGCAAACTTCACCTATGATTAAAACAACACAAATTTTGCCTATGATTCTCAAGACAGGAACTCTAATGTAGGCTAAAATGAAGGTACTTACTTGTAAGGCTGCATTCTATTCTGTAGACTCTGAATTAGATCTGCTGTTTTGACTTTCCCAGCTACTAGAGGTTGCCTGCATCCCTTTCTTGACTGGTGACCACCTTCCTCTTCAACATCAGCAATGGCAGCTTCAGCACCTCTCACATCCTTACAACTGTCATCACATCTTCCATTCTTCGGCATCTTTTTTTTTTTTAATTTTTTATTACTCTAAAGTTTATTCCAGTTGATAATTTAGGCTATAGATATGTACATGAAATTTCCATAAAAGGGATGAGCATGTGGGAGGTTAGGAGGGGTGGAGATGGGAGGGAGTGGCCAGGGAAGGAAGGTGGTGTGTGGTCCTCAGGGAATACAAAGATGTAAAACACATATATTTAAAAAAAATAATTAATTAAGAAAAAAAAAGGAATCAGTATAATTTCCACGCTGGGGAGAAGCAGCTCTCCTGCCTGCCTGGCACTATGCAGATGGCTCTCTTTTTCTTTCTCCATTCCCTAATAGCCCTGTCCCTTTTTTTTCTTCTTTTTTAAAAATTTTTAAAATTTTGCATATATGTGTATATTTATATTACATTAGTCCATTATTGTGTACCCCGGGGCTTTCCCACTTCACTAACATTTGTTAAGCATCCTGATCTTTTGTGCTCTTCACCTCCCCCACCTTGTTCCCCCTCCTCCTCTCTCGCTCCATGGTTCAGTCCTACTGGTTGTTTTCATTCTTTCTTATTTGTTTGTTTGTTTGTTTGTTTGTTTTTCCCTATATCCATCATATAAGTGAGACCATCCTGTACTTCTCTTTTTCTTTTTGACTTATTTCTGCTACATTGCCGCTCTGTTTACAATTACCAAGATTTGGAAACAAACCAAATGCCCCAAAACAGATGATTGGCTAAAAAAATGTGGTGCATATACACGATGGACTACTACACATCAATCAAGGAGGACAAACACATGTCATTCACAGCAACCTGGATGGAACTAGAAAGACTCATATTAGCAGAAATAAGTCTTCAGCATCTCTTTTCCACTTGTAAAGAGCCTGGTGATTATCTTAGGCGCAACTAGAATATAAAAGCTACTCTCTCCATCTCAAGGTCAGCTGATTATCAAACATAATTCCATCTGCAACTTTAATTCCCATTTGAAATGGAATGTATACTTTCACAGTTTAGAGATTAAATGTGGACACCTTTAGGGCTGTCATTCTATCAGGTCATTAAGTAGGGGAAAGAGGGAGAGAGAAACCCATGAGACAGGGAGGAGACAGTTCTGAGCAGTACAGCTTCTGAGTAAGTTGTACAAGACAAGCAACATCTTCCAAACTAGTCAAACGATTTACTTAAAGAAAAGGGACATAAGCAAACCCTGGATCCACTTTTGATCAGAAGAATGTGATAATGGAAATTGAGTTTATGGAAGGTTCATCAGGAAATACAGTGTAGAATGTTTCAGACATAGACAAGACCAGAAGCAGCAAGGCCATGGAGGAGCCAGCCATGAAGAGATTTGGGTAGAGTCTGAATAGAGGTAAGGGATAAGTGTGACCCATGTTTTTAGAAAGTGGTTTTGTAATAATGAGGAACAAAGAAGAAATTAATCAAAGATGTCTACAAGAGTATGAGTCTAAGAGATTAATGAAACCAACAAGAAGGAAGTGGAGCCAGTATTCAGATAGGAAAGGTATCAGCTTGCAGTAACAAGATCATATGGAATATTCAATTTCTCTCCAAAGTTTAGATGACAAGATGGGAAGCTATCATCTCAGAAATAGAAGCGAATAAAATCCCCAGGAGATAATGTGGTAGTTAGGAAGTTTCCTGGCTTAGCTGAAGCCTGACACCCCAAGTTTGATCAATCCACAATGAATACACCCAAATATCAAATTCTTCACTCCATAGTCTATCACCCCACTCTTTGTTCATAGCTCAGAACAATTCTCACAGGTATCTGTGGTCCAGTCTTCTTTTCATTTTTTTTTTTTTTATTGAAGAAACATTAGATTACTAAGTGTGTAAGTTTTAGGAGTAGAACTTTACACCTCACTAAGTGTATATGTCACCCCATTCACATCACCAAAGGTCTGTTACTTTATCCCTGTACTGATACCCTGTAGTTTCCTTCTACCCTTCATCCTATCCCCTCTGATAACCATCTTTATGTCATCAGGATCTTAGGGTTTGTTTTATGCTTCACTTTTACCTTGCTTTGTTTCTTTGCATATAAATAACTTCAGATAAATGAAGTTATATCATATTTATCTTTCCCTCTGACTTATTTCACTTAACATAAGCCTCTCAAGATTCATCCATTTTGTTACAAATGGTAAAATCTCTTTTTTTTTCATGGTTGAGTAGTATTCTGCTATGTACATATACACTATGTATTTATCCATTCATCTGGTCACTGGCACTTAGGTTGCCTCTATATCTTTGCTATTTTAAATAGTGTTGCAATTTTAGTGTTGTAAAGATATATATATAATATATATCTTTTCATATCTTTTCATATTCATATTTTTAAATCCTTAGAATAGATACCTATACATGGAGTTACTCAGGCCTTAATGAGAAGTCGCCTCTGCTGTAATTTCTGGGGCTCAGCCATGCCTTAGTATCTCTCTGGACTCTAGCCAAGCTCCACTGAGACTCTGGGCTATTCATTTCTGTTTCGGATAGCTGACAGCTGTCACAGATGTTCCTGAGCCCACGTTAAAACTCCTGGTATATGAATTCTTGCTGTTTCTCACATCTGTTGAATGCCCTTTCCTTGACTTCTCTTAAAACTTGCTAAACATTCTGCTCAGTCCTATTTCAAGTACTTCATCACTTGGAATCCAGGTTTTCTCACTATTCACCTGCACTTGATCTGGTTAACCTCTATGTGCCAGGCTCTGGAGGTGAGGAACAAGGCTCCACAGAATGCATGTAACGAAACTTCCAGTTGGTAAGCAGAAACACACTGATGGCCCCCATTGGGTTACAGGTATGCCAAGAGATTGAAGTCCTTACTCCAGGCTCCGGTCACCTTCAGACTTGAGCAGTCTCATCTGGGAAGCCCCATGTGCTACAAGTATTATCATCTGCCACAAGTGTCTCAGTGTGAAACAAAAAATAGGAAAGTACTGATGTCAGTAAAGACTATGGAGGGAGTGAAGAGCAGAATGAGCAGTCAGAAAGGAAAGAAATAATAATTAAAATAAAAAAAAAACAGGAAGAATATCATGAAAGCCCAAGGAGAAGGACATTTCAGAAAAGAGGAGGAGGCAACAGTGTCAACTGCAGCAGAGTAGCCAAGAAGAATGAGGACTGAGAAAAGGCCATTGGGTCTATAATTGTATAAGTTCATTTTTCATGTCAGGCAAACAGTAGATTCAAAAAGGAAGAGTAGGGCTAAAGGGAGCTGGAAAAAAGGTCAACTTGATGCCTGAAGAAGCAAAAGAATGTTAAAAGGTATCAGCAATGTTTTACTAGTAAGGCCTAAAAATATGCCTGAAACTTAAGGTTATCTTCAACTGGCAATAACATAACTGACAGAAGTCATTTACATAATGGAGGCAGCTTATTAAGCCAACCATAACTGTCAACATTTGCTTAAGTATCTCAAAACAAAAAGGAATGAGAGGCAGGAGCTTAAGATAAATGAAAATTAATCCAATTCACAATCAAATAGAAATACCATGAGCCCAGAGAACATTTATCTGTAGGATTTTGTTTCAAGACCCTAAATTTAACAAGCTGAAATTAAGTACCATAGCATTCAACAGATTGAAATAAAGAATGTCCTTTCAATGGGATATTTTCAAGTCATTAAAAAAAGAAAGAAAAGAATCAAAAGGCTTCCTTAATTTACTTAGGCTCCAGAGAAGCAAGTATTTCTTGTGCTATATTAAGATAAGCTTTGTAATGAGGTCGAAAGGAAATGGAGTTGCCCAAGTCCACCCTACTTCCCATCTCTGTCTAGGCCTTCCCATAGAGAGTATATTCCTTGCTTATAAATGGAGGCAACTTGTGCAAACTACTATGTAAGCATGAATGAGATCTAGTGTTATTGAAAACAAAAAGCTCAGAATTTTAAACTCAGTACACAGGGACTTTTTATCACTTTTCAACCCCCAGTTTCTCGTCCCTAATAAGCAACATCATAAAATAGTGTGGGATAAGACTTTGCATTCAGACAGAACTGAGTTCAAATGTTAGCTTCAATTATTTATTATATGGCCTTGGACAAGTTCCTCAACTTTCCCAGACCTAAATGTCTTGTCACTTTTAATATTTCGCACAGTTGATGTGAATATTAATGTATGTAAATGGTATGGAACGCAGTTACTTCACATAGTCCCTATCCCTCTCCTTTACCTTCATCCATTCTTAGTATCCCCCCAATCCCTGCCCAAGTCTCCTGCTTCAACCAGCCTCCTACTGCATTGACTTCTGCACTTCCAGTCCCAAGTAGATTTTTAAAAAAAGGCTGTCTAGGAAACCTGCCATACTCTAGTTCACACTTCAGCCTGAAGATCTACAGATAGCTAACTTCCTGGGAAAACTAAGTGTCAATGAAGACAACAGGGATAAAACACCAACAAAAGAACAGTTAAATGAAATAGCTAACAATACCCATTCAAACCAATTAGTCAGAATGGTACCAACATAACCAAGTGAAATGGAGGGCAGCTTCCATCAACCTGAGTAATGGTCAGAAAGCCGGGGTAGCCTTCTCTTAGTACTTAGAAAGTCACAATGCTTAAACAACATGAAACAACATGAAAAGTAGTAGTAAACAACATGAAAGCATATTAAAATCTCAAAAGTCTCAAAGCACATGAGAAAATATCTTCTGTTATAGCATTCTTCTCACTGTGCTTCTCACTTCCTTGTCCTCGTTCAAACTCTCAGAACATGACCTAAGACTTGATTACCTAAAGCAAACAAAAGAACATGAAAAAATGGTAATTCATTTCCATCAGCTCTTTACATATTTAACATTTACTGCAAATCTTACAAATGAAAATTATGAAAATATAACAAATACAGAAGTTTGAAGAAAATTTGATTGGGTCAATTCTAACTTCAGGTAGAGAAAAGTGCTTGTTAGTCATGATCAAGTAACAGAGCCACACTTCTGAAGTTTAATCACACATCTGCTTCTTTTAAAGAAGCAGAAATTTGACAACACATTCAAAAATACCTTAAGTAATAAGCAGCTCAACTTCTAAAAAGTGATGGAAAAGAATTGTCTTTAATCATAATCTGAAAAGTTTGAATGTGTGAACCATGTTGGTCATTTCATTTAAAAAATCTATTAGCAATAAACCAACACACTCTTGAGTCTGAATAATACTGCTCAGGACATAACCATGATTGATGACTATTTGCTAATACCAAGTTCCTCTCTACAGAGAACATATTATTCTAAACTAGTCTCTAAGCAATAAACTAGCTTAAGTTCAAATACCAAATCCAAAACATTTATGTATAATGATAGAAAAACAAAGTAAACGTTAGGAGGGAATCTAGATTTGGCAACACCTCAAATTTGTGCAAGTAACATAGCCATTTATTGATGAAATCAGAACTAGCAGGTAACCTATTGGCATCTGGTCCAGATTATGAACATGTTATCACCACAGAACTCAGGCCAGCTAGCCAGTACAGTCTTCATGGGGCTGTAGTTATACCTCATTAGTCCATTTAAAATTTGTCAGTCATATTAGGCAATCACTATTGATTCCACACAGATACACTTATCATTCTATGGCAAAACACAATGGCAAAGTCCGCCTTGATCAAATATTTTAGAAGCATTACGTGTACATTTTTTAAAAGTCAAATGATACAGATCATTATGGAAAAAAAGGGAAAGTTTTCTGTTCTACTCCCTACTCTGAGTTCTCTCAGAGTCACAATTTAGTCATTGATGGTCATGAATATATAATATATCACGTCACTAATTCTTAATTATAGACATTAACTTTTGACTCAATAATATTAAAGTTGAGAAAAGTAATTCAATCACACCTACTCCCCTTCTCCTCCCCATCAGGCTTTATTAGTTATATTATTTTTAGTCCTACTATTACTTAACTTTACAACTTTAAATGATACTGCTAACTCCCCATGTATTGTTCCACCAATATGAAATTATATGTCTTGAGCTTCCATTTTGTTAAATGAGGTCATTAGAATCCTATCCTACCCTCCACACATCCATCCCCACCTTCTGACTTCTGTCAGTTCTGCCATTACTTTCACATTGTCAGGGGTTATAGCCATCACATTTTGCTTACTTACTACAATTTAACGTTCAATATCTTACCTCTTGGTTGATCCTGAAAAGTAAAATAAAATAAATAGAATATTTACCATATTAGGGTGATGATTATTTTTCACTACAGAATCAGAACATATCATTGGACCTAAAGAAAAAGAAATACAGTCTCTTAGGGACCATTGAGTCCCTAAGGAAAGCAATGTAAGAGATTCATTTAACAATTCCAAAGTCAAGGCCACAGAGAGTAGCAGCATCAGAGAGCACTAAAGAAACAGTGTGTTTTTATAATCATCTGCTGTTGACAAAAAAAAAAAAAAGGGAGGGGGGGACTTTGGGCATGTTTGCCCATTCAGCAAATATGCCAGATTCAGAAAGCTGTAACCTAACTTATTTAGAAATGGTGAGATAATATCTTAGATTTTGTATGAACAAATTAATGTTTAGAACAAATATCCCTCCCAAGAGACAGGTAGCTCTGTATATAGAAAGAGCTTGTACATTCAAGTGCACATTCTGTTTCTACTAAGTAAATTGCTATGGAAACCAGCCATGTATTCTCTGAGCCTCAGTTTCCTCATCTAAATAAAGAAGGGTAATATTGCCTATCACACAGGCACAATGTAAGGAGTTAGAAAATAAATGGAGAAAGTATTGCAAATTATAAACCGCTATGCAAATACAAGGTATTGTTGTTATTAATAAGGAACACAGGGTGCTACTTCCTCTGAAATTGAAATGCAGTACAGATGCCTCACATCAAATTAAGACCATTTGGAGATAAAAGAATCAAAATAGTATTGCACAAATTGGTGTTATATCCCAGGAAGGAATTTAAAACTGCTCACCCAGACATTAAGAAACCTGCTGCTTTAGATAACTTACTCAATACATCAATAATTTTTGCAAGACACAGACTCAGCAAGGAGCCTCGTTCCTTCCTACCAATCTTCAAGGACAGTAGCTGCCAAAACTACTACATGGAGCATTGCATTGGTCAAATGAGGATAACTAACGTGGAAACTGGTCTTAAGGTTTTGGACCTACACCTGTGTCCAAGTGACTCTTAAGGAATTCACTTAGTTATCATTTCAATCCTCTTCAAAGGGATTTTTAAAAACTCTAGGAGCCTAGACTGGCTTAAACACCCTTTAGTGGTGGTGTTGTGTTTAAAGGATTTTCCCACATGTACATACCACTTTGTATCCATTTAGGAACCTACACTAGTGTTATTAGAGTGTCACTCAAATTCAAAGGACTGTGAACTCTAAAGAGTCAAATGAATTCGCCCTAGGAATACAAACAGGAATGTAGACTTTACTGTAGGAATTATCTAGGGCACGGTGACTTCATCATACTCCACTAAGAACCCCAAGTCTCAAGCAAACAGAATCTCAAAGAAAATGATTCCTCCAACCTAGGGGGAAATTTTTTAGCCTAAGGACTCCAAGTCAGTGTTCAGAGGTGCTCCTTCCATGTTTGCCTTTTCTTAAGGTTAATACAGAAACCCTGGAGATAGAAATCATTAAACTGCATCTGGGGTCTGCTGAGAGCAAAATATGCCTGAAAAACATCTGCATATGAATAAGCCAGTTGCATCCAGTGCAGGACGATGGGACTCATTAGAGCTGCAAACCTACTGAACTCTGGTCATCTCCACTCATATTAAGAGCCTGTCTCTTTTACCCTTTATGGCAACTGGATTTTTCCTTTACTGTTGATGAGAAGAATCTCTGTCTTTATTGAGTAGATATTCCCCTCAAGTGTTGCTCTCCTTAATGGCAATTTTACCCTATTATGTGTATTTCCCAGGGAGCCAAAGAATGTTAATGAATGTCAAGCCCACATTTCTCTCAGTGGCTGGATTTCCAAATGTGGTTAGAGCAGTGGACTGCTGCAAGCGCACATGCTAATCAGGCTCCATCTGCACAGGAGGCTGCTTGCAGAAACAGACAATTATTTTGCTCCATGCAGGGCTGCTTGGGGAGGGGGAGCAGCTGCAGAGAAGTAAATTCCCAGAGCTTATGATGATTAGGGGCCCCCCAAAGTACACTTAAGTCTTTGAAATAAACACCAAAAAAAAGTTTCCAAAAAGCATGAGAAGAAAATCCTACTCTTCGTGTCCCTTCACCATTTATTTCAAAGCCTTTTCCATCAGAGGGAATATTTCTTCCCAACCGATTCAGCGACAAGGACCCAGGCATGGGGAGCTGTCCCACTGAGTACGCAGTAGTAGGTGGGTAGCTTTGCCTTTCAAGTAAATGAAGAAGTTCTGGAACAGGAGGCCACAGACAACGCTATGCCATTGACACTTGAGAGCAGAGAATATTAAATCTCTCTCTCCCGTTGAGTAATCGTTTCTCCACTGCAGAGTGCCCAAGGGGAGAAGTCATAAATGAATTACTGATCATCATAGGCATGTTGAATTTACAAACTACCAGACATTCTCTGGTGGCTTCAGGTCCACACATGGACAAATTTATGGCTCTTTAGGCATCGAGAAACTCGATCTCAAGTAATCACTTCATTATTTTGAAGTTGAAAAAAAGAATTAGGTAACTGTGCTTCTCATGTTTCCCCCCTAAGCCTCGAAATATGTTTTTGGAAGGAGAGCTCATGTGGAACAACAGAAAGCAGGGATAGTGAAGGCAAGTTGATAACTGGAATGGCAGGATTCCTGAAGAGCGTCCCCTCCATCACATTGCTAGACAGTTGACCAACAGACAGAAGCAATGCTCAGGTCATTCTCTAGGCCACAGAGAGTCTTGACACAGTATTCTAGGTGTCTCAAGAGGAACCAGACCAGGTAAATGTCAGGCTGTACCTTCAGTTTGGACATTCTGAAAGTCTGGGGTTGGCCTTATAACTCCTGGAAGGTCAAGGCCATGGCCCATCCTTGGTCAGTGAAGTGTCTGCTTTAGGAAAATCAGGGGAGATCTGGAGAGAGCAAAGGCTGACCTGTTTTTCTGGAGAGTTCTGAGCACCCCAGGATTCCTAGAACAAAGCAAAATCCCCACAACACAGCTTCAGTTCCAATTGTTGCTCTGGAAAGGAACTGTATTCGCAGGCTGCTCAACTCTAAATTGTATTTCTAAAGGGACCCAGGGCCAGAGCAATGGCCCCTGGTTAAGGGCAGAAAGGAGGACAACAGAGAGGGTTTCTCAAGTAGCTGTGCACTTGGTGCCATAAAGCAGGCAATCATTCCTGAAATTCACTCAGGGTCACTGAAGTCTTCCCTGTCCAAGTTTCTCCTGAATTTAGTTAACTGATGAAATTGACAGGGTCAGAGTTTATCTCCTCAGGGAAAACGGACCTCATAGCTGCTGGCATAGGAAAGCGAAAAAAGATCCGCCCAGGAAAGAGGAGGAGAAACCAGAAACAAGACCAACGCCTGTACCCTACTCCCTGCCTCATCTTCCTTGAAGAGGAATAGAAACTAAGATGAGTTTTTATCCTCCAATAAAAACAATGAATGGGGGAAGATCTCAATTTGCATACCCAGGTACAAATGATAAAAGGTTTTGCTGAAATACATCGTCCAGAGATGGGTCAAATCTTCTGAGGGATGCAGAGAGTGATGTTCATTGCATGCCATACAGATAACCTGCCAGTCTGACAGTACTGATGCTTATCTTAATCTTGATCCCAAGGACTCTGCTGCTTCATGCTAACTTTATTCTCTACTCTAACCTTAATCCTGAGTGGAGGTAAGAAAAATCCCCAATTATGGAAAACATTATTTTACGAATTAGACTTGAAAGCTGAACAAACTTCTGCGGCCTTAAGGAAAAATTTTCTAAAAGTCTTTTCATTTGTACTGCACTCTGATGTCCAAGTTTACAATATCTTCCATTGGTTATCTCATTTAATTTCCATCTTAACACTGGAAGGCAGGTCTCTTATCTGTGGGGCATAAATCATAAAGTCCCATTTCTTATATCTGGAAAATAACGCATGGAAAACTTAAGTGAGTTGCCCGAGGCCACCCAGTTCCTTAGTGGCAGAGATGATATCAAAACCTAGATCTCCCAATGTCATACCAGCCTCTCTCCACTCATACATCATTGATGCAATGAAGAAACCTCCAAGACTACTCCATGCAATGAAAACAAAGAAACAAATCAAACACTGGGTTCTCTATAGTTTGAATTTTATGTTATTTTGATTTTATTTTACTTACAAGCAAAAATAATAATAAAAGGGGAAATAGGTGCTAGAAACACCTCTCCATGTCAATATTACAAATGCCATTTGGAATGGGCCTTCATGCAGACATATCTGAAAGTCACAGCTTATCATGGGGAAGTTCATGAAGCAGAACTGAGATGTCACAGGAAAAATCCTAATAGAGTAGCGTTAGCCTGGAGTTAGGTGCCTTTGATTATTCATTGGTTTACTGATTTTGCTTATTCATTTGTCTAGCAGTTCTCCTCCAGTCCTGCCCTACCTCAAATATTGACAATTTTCTCTTTTTCCTCCCTTGAGTAGAAGAAACATTCTGTGCTGTCTTATTGCAGAGCATAGGTACAACCACTGCATGGTCTTCTAATTTGATCCATCCCCTCACACACACCACTAGTCCTAGCTAGAAGTTTATGTCAACATAGAAAGCCATTTCCGTGTCTCTTCCTGGTCACTGTGTTTTCAAAGTTCAGGTTTCCTGGAAAGATGGAGAGGTCTTCTTACCTCTCCTAATCTAGAGGAGTCATTTATATCTGGGTTTAAGTAAGAAAAGAAAACAGAAAAGACTCTATAAGAACTCAGTTTTGATCAGCTCTGTTATGGGCTAATGGTGACCTTCCCAGTTATATTGATGTCCTAACCTCCGGTACTTCAGAATATGACTGCATTTGGATAGAGAGCTCTTAAAAAGATGGCTACTGTCAAAGGAGGTCATGATGGACCATCGTCCCATATGACTGGTGGCCTTATTGAAAAAAAAAAAAAAAAGAACTTGAAACACAGACAGAAATACAAGAAAGAAGATGGCCATCGACAGGCCAAGGAGAGAAGCCTCAGCAAAGACAAGATCTGCTGACAGCTTTTTCTTCAACTGCTACTCACCACAATTTTGAGAAAATCAATTTGGGCTGTTTAAGTCACCCAGTGTGTGCTGGCTTTGTTTTGTCAGCTCTAGAAAATGCATTCAAGCCCCAAAGTAAGGAACCCCAAGTCTTCTCATACAGATTCAAGTCCAGGTCCCACAGGAAGAGAGACCCTTAGACAAGTGGTTTCCCCTTCTATACTTCCATTTCTTTATCCATAGGACAGGAATAATTATCAATTAATACTTTACCCAAAATTCTGTCAAAATAGTAAATACAAAGTATCACACATGTAGCAGCATTTGAGGACTATTTGCTATCATTATTATTCAGATTAAAGACTAGATCAACCTTTATCTTTTTTTTAAAGCACCAGCTTTCAGTCAAGTTCCAGTAAATGACAAAATGTTTCAGTTCAAAAAGAGAAATTAGAACATACTATTCATGAAAAATACTAGATTCCTGTAGTTGTTGTTATGCCAAAGTAGATGTTTAGAATCACTGACCATCTAACTTTTCAAACAGGTACATGTCATGACCTAATACAAAAAGGAGCCACCCATTAAAAGAGAATGAAAACAGGATTCTAACAATGTTTACACACCATTATTGAGCTATGATACATACTCAAAATATCATATAAAGTGAAGCACTTTAGGCTCAGAAACAAAAAAATCATTATCTAGTAAAGGCTACAAACTCAGAGAGGAAAATAAACAGCAAGGCAGTGCATTTTATTTTGCATTAATATTTGACATTTTCTGCCTCAGGAAAGTTCAGAACTGGGTACTCATATATTGTTCAGGTTGTGTGTGTACGTGTGTGTGTGTGCGTGTGATCTACTTTTTTCCTCCAAAGGCATTGTGGTTGGATGTAATGATTGTGAGTAAAGTTAATTCTTAGAAAGGAGCAGTTTTACCTTATACATATTAATAAGTGCTTTCTTTGAGATGCAATGACAGCCCTTGATACATTTTGACGAAAATGAAAGGGGGAAAAATGGCACCACTATTAAGAACACCCCTGAGGTGATAGAGAGCCACATCTTTGATACATCAGCTCTTGGTCTCAATGCACACACTTATTAACTCACCTGTGCACCAAGAATTAGAATGAGCTCCTTCTTTAGACACATATTCTTAACATTGGTCCCAACAGACATCCTGGAACCAAAAGCAGGGTTTCTGTATGTGCTGTGGTGTAATTTTCTCACAGTCTCACAGTACAGTTTGTACCGACAGCATCTCTCAGCAGATTAGAGACAGGCAGCATGGAAGTGATCGTTAAAAAGCTTAGCAAGGCCAAAAGGGTGGAAAAAATATTCCAGCTCCAAGCAAAATGCTGTCCTTTACTAAGAGAAGGGCATGAGGTTGTGGCTTCCAAATTATTGCCTCAAAGATACCAAACTATCTGAAATAGATACACAGGGACAAATGAGTTCCAACTCCAGATATCCACATTTATATGACTACTGCGCCTTCCCCTCAGAGAGACTCGGAGTGCTTTGCAAACACTGTCTCATTAATCCCCTCTAACTCCCCAAGAGGAAGTTGGGTGATGGCAAGTATTATTAGCCACTATTGTTAGAGAAGCAGCAGCACAAAGAAAACCAACTACCTGCTGAAAAGATTTCAAAACTAGAAGGCCTTGATTCTCAGGCCAAAATCATACACGGCAGCAAGACTACAATATAGAAGAAATACCGAAAGAAGAAAGCAATAATTAACCTGCATTTGTTTTGCTTTCCTTTTACAATGTTTCATGTGTGTGTGAGTCAAGATCCTTGGAACTCCAAGAAAGTGAGGGCCACAGTGAGAAGAAGTTCTTATGTAGGAATACTGTAAAGAGGCAGCAGTCTGAGGAAGGCCTCGTCTGGTACAGGAACAGTAGGGCTTCCGACTGTCAGGAACTTGGAGGTGGAGGCACAGGAGCACTCAGACAATGGTCTGACTCAAGAAGCCTTTTGTTCTTTGTTCACCTAATAGCACCTATGTTTCCTAGAAAATAATTGTGCTGACAGCTAACTCTACTGGTTAGCTACTGCCGCATAGCAAACTACCCAAATCCCAGTGCTTTTATGCAATGATCATTACTGTCATGCACATACCCATGTATTGCAGGAGTGTGATGTAAGCTCAATTCGCTGGGATGTCCTGCTTCAGACTACAAGGGCTGAGGTGAACCTCAGAAAAGGTAGAGAGCAACTCTGCTCCTTGTACCTCCCATCTTCCTAAATAGGAGAGCAAATGGGGAGACAGAAACAAGACAGACTTCTAGCACACAGGCTCAGAAATGACACATAATCAATTTTCTCACATGCCACTAGGCAAAGTGAATCATGGGGTCAAATCTAAATTGAAGGGATGGGCTGTACTCCAGACTGGGTCAAGGCAGAGTGTGGGTACAAGAAGAGATGAAGGATTGGGGTCAATACTTTCATCTACCTCACTAATATTTTCATGAACCAATAATCAGCGCTATATTCAGTCTTACCTTCCAACAACTCATTTACTTACTCTTCCAACTGGCTGTGAGATAGGCAACACTGTTCCATTTTTCTAGACCAGGAGACAGAGACTTAGAGGGGTTTGGAAAGGCATTGCTTCACTATTGTATAATCGGGTGTCTGAGGGAAGAGTTCATATCAAGTTCCCTCAGAAGTAGACAACTCAGGTAACCAGACCCCGCATGGTTATCTTTAACCATGCTCAAACCTAAGACACACAACTTGAGCTGCTGAAACTAGAGGAGTGAGCCATAGCCAAGCCACAAAAAAGGGTCCTGGATGTTGCTATTTTTAGAAAAGGGCTGCATAATGAGAAGGCATTCAGATCTTCATGGTCTGTCCAGAAAAACGAAATAGTTTCATGTTTATCAATGACCTAATGACATTGACACAGAAAAATACACTGTCTATAGCTACATTAGGAGTGTTAGATCAAGTTGACCCCAGGAAATCCACTGGACAAGAGACACTAATACATAAGAAATAAAACAGCCACAAAACCATATGTAACTATGCCATTGATAAAGATATTGAGGATTTTTAAATTAAACTACTTCAAATGAATTTGACTATTCTCAGTTTTCTTCCACCTTTACCCCAGTTACATGGAGCACAAACAAACATGAAGGCATGTGCATTCCAAGAATAAAGGCAAAACTTCTTCTCAGTAAAAGAAGAAAGTCTGAAGTCTGGACATTGGAAAATGCAGGGAACTTTTATCAAAAAAGAATTTCATGTGTCAAGTAATTTACCTATGTTATCTTATTTAATCCTAATCGCTTTAGAAAGCATCTGTATTGCACTTTTAGAGAAAAGGTAAATTTTGACTTGAAATATTAATTTGACCAGGATCTCATATCCAGAAAGAGGTAGACACAGGATTGATACCCTGATAGGTATGCTTCCAAGTTCTTACCCTTTTCAGTAGGTTGAAGAGAATTGGTTACTTGGTAAGCCAAGTTTTGAAGAGAATTGGTTACTTGGTAAGCCATATTTTCAGTTAAACAAATCTTCAAAAGTAGTATCAAACACCTGTCTTGTATTATACCACCTTGAGGAATGAGAAGAGATTGAGTTCAACTTTAAGTGGAACTCTGTTGACTTTTTTCCAGTAGCAGAAAATGCAAGGTGAAGAAGGGTCAAGTCTGAAGCTAAAGATGGAATGAGAAGTGGCCACCACAGAAATGAAACCCTCCCATCCCATCCCATCACCTTGAATCCCTCCTCTACCTCCCTCAGAGTTTTTTTAAACAGTATTATACTTCCTCTACTTATATATGAAGATGACTCCAATTATTTTAATTGGGCAGATCTAGCAGGCCATTTAGACTCTAAGATACAGGTTGACTTGAATGTGTTTGGTTGCCCTTGGAAAATAACTTAAAATGTTTCAAGTCAATGAGTCTCTACCATTAACTGAAAAGGCTAAGCAATCAGACCATAATATTTGACCATGTAAAGGGAAAAGACTCCATCTCAAACTTAGCATGTGTATCCATTCAATCCTCTATCACAGAGAGTAAATCACTATAAAATTATTGTTTAATAACTGAATAACCTAAATCAATATGATCTTGTTTCTCAAGGATGTTTAAGCATATTTAATTAGATATAACTTAACAAGTATAGAAAAAGGAATAAAAAATTTAACTTCAAAGATTTTGATGTCAATCACTGATTTATGAATGACCCACTATAATAAGAAAGAGCAAAACAATGCTGGAAGTAAGAACTAACCCACTAACTCTGCACTGCAACATTTGCCTCTATCATAGAATGCCTACTCAGAGTAAGCAATAGCCCTCACCCTGAAGAAGCTTAACATCAAGTAGCATCTCTCCTAACATATAAGCCAGTTTATCCCCATGATGGCAGATTCTTTGGCAGGTGTAGAGGACAACAGCAAGACGTTTCAAAGCTCAGGCCTGAAGCTCTGTGCATAGCTGCGAATGTCTCCTGTGAATCTTCTCACAAATCATCACTTCCAGTTCTACAGTAAATTAAGAAGAAAAAGGCACTAAAACAGGGAGAAACAACACTTCAAAGCAGTTAAAAGTGCTAGAAAAGATGAACAGTGAGAAGAAACTGAAGCAAGAGAAAAGTGGCAACTGCATTTACAATTTATAAAACTAAGTAGCCCCAAGTATCTCACTATGAGAAACCTGTGGCAGGTAGGAACTTACAACTTTTAGTTTTCTGCTTCATTTTAAAGCTTAAATTGGAAGTTCTAGTACATCCTAGGTTTAAATTAATCATAGGAAGTATTGATTAAAATTCCTGGATCTTTTTAAATATTGCTCACTTACGGTAACACGAACATCACAAAAGTTAATTTGCTGGGCCAGATGCTCCAGATGTGATGAAGGCCATACCTCCTTCATACAAACACCTACCACTGTTCGTATTTTATTTCACTGCTGTTGAACAGGGCCCTTCATTTAATTAAAAGCCCGAGGCAACAAATAATCTATTTTTGAACTAATTTTATAACTAATTCACTTAAGTATTATTGAAGAATTCAATTCTGACTTATAGCAGTTTTTAATTTTTAGTACAATAAACTTTAACACAAATGTGTGACATCTAAAACCCATGGTTGAACATTTGTAAGTTGGTGCCCAGATTTATCAGCCTGTTAAAAAAAAAAAAATTCCTCATCACTATCCCCCAAGGAATTAAGTCAGCAAGTCAGAGAAGCGTATCTACTTCCAACTTAAACACAACCAAAATTGTAAATTGATAAGCACCATTGGCAATTAGGATGATTAATGTTATAAATCTTATACATTTAAGTGGGGCTAGAAATAAGAAAAAGAGAACTTGAAAATGCTCTACAACTTTTAGAGGATTCTGATAACAAGAAGGAAATAATCCTCACATCTGCAACATGAGAGTATTAGAATATTTATTTAATCTAATATTTACCATTTTATATAGTTGTTATCAGACTAATAGCAAGATGCCTAGGACTAAGATTATCACATTCACTGAGTGAGTCATATCATAGAAATATGTTTGCAAATTTGCTTAATCTAAAAATGAAATCGCATGTTTTATGATTTTTTTAAAGCAACTACTGTCTCAAAATAGAACTCTTATTTCCTAGCCATCATAATTTTCCCTCCCCTCTATTAAAATTGCTAGGAATAGAAACTGAATCAAATTTTTAAGAGAAATACAACCTCAAAGTTTAAGCCTTCCTAGCACGGAAGTTGAGATAGCAGGGAAATCAGAGAAAGAGCTGTGAGATAGAGCTGAAAAGCAGCAGCTTCTCCGATTCACACCAAAAGCTCAGGCAGAATTTAGAGACAGTGATTTAGAGGTTAACAATACAGCTTGTTAAGTGGGTGCAAAGACTGCATTCAGGAAATAAATATAGGTGTTACACATTCATGATTCCAGCTTCTTAGGAAAATTTGAGAAGACCAACCCTGTTGTACACAGAGAGGCAAACAAAAATGATATGGACAGACCTGAAGCTGGTAAGGAACAAAGCAGTCTCCCAACTAGTTCAGAAGAATATAATATGATAAACTCAACAAAATATGTCAAAGTAGCAGGAATGGATTTGATCTAAACAAGGGTGCAAAGGCCACTGTGGAGATGGGGAGAAGGGTATTTACATGCTGAAGGAGAACTAAATATTTGCATCTTTTCTATCTAAAATAAAGCCTCTACAAGGTTATGCATGGGATCTTAAAAAAAAAATCAATACTTTAGTATTGCAACATTCTGCGTTCCCTGCAGGATCAGCAGAAATGCTTTTGATGCCCTATCTATTTTTCAGGTATGGGATGATATATGGCTAAGAAAAAGTGAATGTAAATAATTAAAATGGGCTTCATCAAAAATAATAATAGTTTTTTCCTCCTTTACTTAGCAGTTGTATGCAATAATTAATCATATGACTGAATTTCTCAATATGCAGTAATTGCAAATATCCTCTTCTAAACTATATAATTCTCATGCCATTCTAGATTTGAATAACCACTGGAATAATATTTTTGATAGAGAAATATTCTTTTTTTAATTCATAAATTATGCCATATGAAATTTTAGTATTTGGTTTATATAGGAGTTTTTTCTAGCTAAGGTTTTATTATGCAACTAACTTTATTATGACCACTTTTTAAAAAGCAGCTAGAGTATAAATGGCATATTTCAAAATCAACCACTTGTTCTCATGAAAAATATGACCTCAATACTATAGTATATTTAAGTCTCCCAAGGGAAAGTATCTTAGAGGCTCATTTGGGATGAATTTTGGAATACTGCTATTAAGGATCAGATGGTTCTCATGTTTCCACTGGGCATGAGATATAACTCTCCATCAGTGGAACAGGGACAGTTCAAGTGAACCTCAATTGCTGCATCTAGATAGTTGGAAATAAAGGGAAAGGAAATCCGTATGCTACTTGACCCTGTCAGACAAAAGAAGATTCATAAGCCTATTATTTTATAAATGCAAAAAGGTGCACAAGAGCATAACTCATCTTCCAAATCCCATTTATTAAAGTTAAGTGAAATCTTTTCTTTATAGATCTTTTGCTCAAAATATTTTTCTTTCAATTTTTATGAATAGTCATTAGTTTTCATATTTTAACATATTGAGATGTATTTGGTAGTAGTTTACTAAATAGCATGATTGATTTCACAGGTGGGAAACACACATTTGTTAAATGTATTCATGGATTTTCCTCTTCTAAGGAACTATATATTTTCCCTCTGCAGAAAATACACAGAAAATCTCATCACACAGAAAATCTCTCTTTCTTACTCAATACACATCTTCAGAGTGACTGAAGGATGCCAGACTTTCTCAGACAGATAAATCTCTGGGATTCAAATGCCCAACTCCTTCAAAACTAGGTCTTTTGAGGGCTACCAATTAAATTGCCTTAGAAATTGTAAAAGAAGTTTCTTGCATACAGGAAGTAATGTTGGAGACCAGGACCATGATCTCTGCTAATGCATTGCTTACCTATAATCTAAAACCAAAACAAGAACCAAATAAAAGATGAGAATCAGAGTCTTCTACTGAATGAAATAAATTAAAAATAGAGGTACAGATGACCCAAAACAAAATTTAAAACCGAACTATATATCTTTGACTATATTAAATTATATAGAGATATTTTTACATGGTGGGATAATATTGTGCAATAGTAACTAATTATTTTCTCTCGCCAAATTGCCTGTTCAACTCTCTGTCTTCTGCCTCTGGGGTAGGGTGGGATCAAAAATAAAGGATTTTATGATATCCAGGTACCTAAGCCCAGTTAAGAGATTCCAGTTAGGCTGAAAAGGGGAAAGGAAATTTAAAAAGAGGATACTAGGGTTCTTGGAGATGTGGCAAGACCTGTATAGTCATGCAGGCAAGAACAGGAGACATCTTAGCAAAAGGGCTTTGTTTGAGAGCCTAAGAGCCAATCGAGAGCAAAACAGTCACCATCACACTGCTTATTCTTCAAACAGGGAGCGCCATTTCTCACCGAAACCCATAGGTTAGCAACAGGGTAAAGCCCTTCCCTCGGAGTTGGCTACAGGTGGCCTCTCCTTCTCCTGGCTGGGCAGTACGCAGCAGCAATAGTGCCTCCATGTGCCTTGAACAGCTCATTCCCTATCCCCATCCCACTTGTTTGTTTGAGAAAACAAACACCAGCTTATAGCATCCCATAGACTCCCAAAAGAGGAGTCTAGACACCTACAGGGTAGAATAGTGCAACTACTGAGACCTCCTGAACAGAGATGGCAGTTAACCATTTACTTTCACATGCTTTTCATTTGCTATGTTAAAATTCATTTGTTAAAATTCATTGACTTCTGGTGATCACACCTTGCCCTCACTTCAGTCCAGAGAACACGTTATGCTAAACAGAATTATTGATTGGAAACTTGTTTGCAGATAATCTCTAAAACATAAATGTCATGTGAGAATAAAGATCAAAATTTGACCTTGTGGAATACCTGTGTAAATAAACATTGTAATCTGTCCTGGGGACATGGCACTAATGTTAAGGATGAGAGAAAGATAACACAGTCACAGCCTCCACCACAGACTGCACACCCTATGACTTGATGCACTTGCCCTTATCACAGAAGGACTTACCTTTTCCCCTTCCTCAGCATATGTCTGCAATATACCTTCTGTTTCCCTGCTCTGTGACACATTTCCTCTAGTTTAAAACACTGCAGCTTCACTAACTGAACATCTTTAAGGGAAGAAAAGAGAAATGACTTGAGGATATATCCTTCGCATAGGAAATAAAAAGAAAGAAAACAGTATCTTTGACTTTAACTTTGAAGGTCTAGTCTTTAGAGAGTTGAGAGTCTATTCATGAACACAAATACTTAAATTACTGAGATAGATTACATCCTCACGACCAAACATATTGCACATAGTCCATTTGTCTTTTGGCGAATTCTCCACGTTGAATTATTTAGTTTTCATCAGTTTTGATTTTGTAAAGGTTAGATGTTAGGTGCTGATAGTGATATTAGAGAGGATGAAGAAATCAATCTTAAAGTCATTCTGAAGCAGAATGAGAAAAGCAGTTTGTCAAAGTTGACCTGGTAACCGCCACATTTCTTCAAACCCTTAAAGCATTTGCGTTAAAAATTACAAATTTATGATAACATTTGCCCAGGCAGCAATTGTCTTTGGGAATTCTGTGGGATTTTTCTTAGCAAAGAAGAGCAACAACAGTCAAATCATTCACTGACTCTCAATCATTTGCTCACTTACTTATTTATTCATATATTGAGCAACCACATGTACCTAGAAGGTCCACAGAGAGAACACCGAGAATTGCTGGAGCTGTGGCTTTAAGAGCAAGTAGGAACTTGCCAGGAGAACAATAGTCAAGGGGGAAAGGATTCCAAGCAGAGACAGGCATCTGCAAAGGGACCCACATGCCAGAACTGACTGAGAGAAGTCCAAGTACTTCAAGACTCATGGGCAGAGAGAGCCAGGGTTACAGACCCGAGGGAGATGTGTCTGGAAGGGGCAGCAGCAGATGAACATAAAGTGCCTTTTATGCTTTGCAAAGAAATAAGCAAGATCACTGTGACCATGGGGAGGGGGGGTCAAGATTTGAGACTGGCAGAACTACTAAAAGGCAGTTGGTAATAGACACAGAAAGAATATTTAGCATTGCAAACTGGTCCAGCCACTATGGAAAACTGTGTGGAACCCATAAAAATTACTGAAAATGGAACTACCATTCGATCCAGCAATCCCACTTCTAGGAGTCTACCCAAAGGATACAAAACCAGTAATGGAAAATGACACCTATACTCGGATGTTTATTGCAGCACTATTTACAATAACCAGAATATGGAAACAACTCAAATGCACCCAAACAGAGGAATGAATCAGAAAGTTGTGGTATATGTACACAATGGAATATTATTCATCCATCAAAAAGGACAAACTTTTGTCTTTTATGGCAACATGGGTGGAGCTTGAAGGAATCCTGCCAGCAGAAAGAGAAAGAGAAATACTTGATGGTCTCTCTTACACAAGGCACACAGGAAAAACAAACAAATGGACAAGAAAAAATTTTTAAATAACTGTCAGCAGAACAGAAGCATAGAGCAAGAGATGGGCAGGGGAAAAATCAGGGCTGGGATGGGCACAACAGACTAAGATGATGGTTCACAGGTGACAAGGTGGTGGGAGAACCCCAGGGTAGACAACAATGTAAGACAAAATAAATATTTTAAAAAATATATTTAGCATTTGACTCTCTAAATATTTCAGCAATGGAATCAGTTTGGATTCTTCATAATTTCAGACCTCACTTTGACCCCTGTCTTCATGGAGAGGATTGACCTGGTCCACTCTACATATTTTTAACTTGATTATCAGCATGAGATCCACCTGATGCAGATGTTTCCCCTTCACCACCAGATCTGTAACTTGGAAACTTGTAAAGGCAGCCTAGAAAACTGACAAACTCTAAAATGAACCATATAGAGTTTACTGAAGATTTCACCTGTACAATGACAAACCACAGCAGCCAATGTAACTCCAGCGCTACCTGCATACCTTTCTCCTCAGGGTCCTCGTGCATTCCCCGAACAAGTGAATAGTCATAGGAAGGGGAGACTCTTCGTCTATCTTACTACCAGCTCCCAGTGCCCAGACAAGAGCTGCCTGAAGTTCCACTATGTCTGTTGCTACATCACTGCCTAGTTGCATTTCTGAACCAAGTGCTCTTGGTAGCCTATATCATCCAGGCAACAACAAGTACCATTCTTGCAGATAAGGGTGGTAGCAGAGAATTCTCAGTCTCCCTCTCTTTGGACAACTGTTCCCAAGATAGGCATTAAAATTTTGAATCAACTACATTTCTAAAATAATAGTTACTTGTATTAAAGGAACTCTTGCAAATGCTAGGACATCAGGACACATAACTCTTGCCCTCAGAGTTCAATATGAAATGTGTCTGCTACAAATCAGCTCCTCTCTTGTGTCTATGCAATAGAATGGGGTCTTTAGTGATTGTCTCTGGTTTTTCAAGAAGAAAGCAAATTTTCTCTGAGGCCTGAGTAAGAGAGTTTGCCTTTTATTACCATAAAGCCTCCATTGCATTTTCTTCCATTGGCACGCTATCAGCACCCATTCCCAACTAAAATTGCTAAGACATTTTTTGTCCACTAATGCTCGTGTTAAGGAAACACGTCCTTGGTGTTCCTCATGTGTAAAATGGAGAAGACAGAATTACATTTAGTCTCTTGTGCTGCGGTCAAGCATTATAAATATAAATATTTATATAAATATACATAAGTAAATATAAGTCAAACATAAATAAATATAAATCAAGCATTTCTGTATCCATTGTCAATCTCAGATGTTTTTCCACTAGGAGTAGCCTAAAGGCCCTCTCCATTAAACTCCAAGTTCTACATTTGTCCCCAGTTTTATTAGTCAACAATCAAAATGAAGGGACGAAGTTCACACATTGACCCAACCAACAGATATGTCATAAATTGCTAACAACAAGCACCCAACTTCCTACTATCTGAGCAAATCAGGCAAACTTTTGGCAGTTTCTTTAAACCTCCTGGAAGAGGGATGCAGAGCAAGCAGAAAGCCTTAATCACAGATGCCAAGCCGAGAGATGCATTTGATAGCAAAGCCTTTCCCCTTCATGCATGCATTAGTGTGGCAGCCAGAAGAGAAGCAGATTTTTTCTGTGGGCGGAAACCATATGCTTCTGTGTAACAGCAGAGATAAAATTCAGCTCCTCTGTCACAGCCTGCTCCGTTCAACTTTCTTTCCAACATCCTCATTTCAGAGAAGTTCCTGGGTATGAACTGAATTCCTTACCCTGCTCTTTATCTACAAGCTTGGCTTTGAAATAGAGAAAGGTTGCTGAGGCTTGTCTCTGCTCAGTTTGATGGATCCATAGAGTGGTTATTTAAATGGGCTGTTGTTCAAGGCTTGTCCAGAATGTCTATAAAGCACATGACAGAATTCTCTATCTCTCCCGAATCTGTTTTTTTTGGTCAGTTATGAAGAGACAAGCATTTTTTTTTTAAATAAATCACAGAGCAAAAGCTTTTGTGAGACCTGTCCATAAATGAAGAGTCTGTGCAAAAGCCAAGGTGGAGAAGGTCATCTCTCTGACAAGCAGTCATTATTCGGAGGAGCATTTGTGTCACCAGACATGAGTTATAAACTGATGATTGAGGAGCTATATTCTTGATACAGTTTACATCTCCTAGAAGTGTGCTAATTAGAAAAAGTGTGCTCAGGGAAAAATCATTTCATATCTTTCACTCAAAACTCAATCCTCCCCCAATTCATTTTGCTTCAGATTAATTTGCTCAAGGACAAACTCCTTAACAAACAACCCAAACAGATTTGAGATAAGGATGGACTGGATATTTCCAGGCAGCATGTCTCTACTAAAAGTCAGACCTGACTACAACCTTTACCTGAGGCAATCATGATTTCTTCCAGAAGCATTACAAGGTTCCAACAGAGGGCTCTTCTTTAAGTGATTGGGTATTCAAGCAAGATAATATTTTTTAAAAAGGGTTTTCAGCAAAGAATTCTATCCTAGAAGCAGCCAATACAAGAAGTCGCTCTGAAAATCATGCCCATGTGAAATCTCCACACCTGGGTTTGTATTGCTGCTTCGGTGACAGATCCCAGGTTCTGGTGCTTCATTCATATATGTCCTTTATACCAAATGAAGGTAAAGTTTGTGAGAGTTGAGACTCAGCAATTTGCATTGACTTACTGACTGAAACCTACAAGTAAAGAAACCAGCTAAATTTTTCTCTTCTTTTACACAACAGATAGAAACCAATCATTTTTAGACATTTGGGGAATTCAGACAAAATAACTTTTCACAAATTAACAAATAAATAAAATAAAAATTGATTTTTGCCTCTCCCCTATTCTTACACCTTAAGCAGCCTGAAGTTTGTGACAAATAGCAGTGTCCTCAGGCCCTGAGTCTCTGAAGGATATACAAAGGCTACAAAGAAGTGGGGAGACTGTCTTAGGGCAAGTCAAGCAAAATCTCTGAAAGTAAAGTCTTAGAAAATGAAGCAAGATAAAGATTCTTAGAAGAATTCATATTAGCAGAAACAAGTCAAAAAGAAAAAAACAGAAACCAAATGGTTTCACTACTATATGGGACATGGGAAAGATAAACAAAAATCCATGGAGAAAAGTCAAAACAAGTCAACAACCAAATTGAAGTGCACAACCTGGGTGGGGAGAGGGGGTGGGACAGGGTAGGAACAGTCAGCGATGGGGGGTGAACCCCAGAGATAATCACAGAGATGTGAAATTTATATATAAATAAATTATTAATAAAAAAGATAAAGATTCTAAAGAACAATGAGTACATAAAATTGTTGTGCCACTAATAGACCAGAAGACACCTCTATGGCTTAAACTATCTTCCTTGCACCACTTAAAATGCCAGCATTTATCATGCAGGACTTTCCATCAGCAAGCCCTTCTAAAGGAAAGCATTTTTGCACTGATTTTAATCACTTGGAGATCCTAGAATATTTTGAGAATCAGATGAAAGCTGAGGCTCTTTTCTACAGAATAAAATACATAAATCCCTAAGCGCAGAATTTTGAATATAATTTTAGGGCTTCATAAACCTCAGATTACAAATCTCAATTCATGTCAGCTGATGTGATCATATATTTTCTCTCAAGATGTAACTGAAATAAGCACATTGACAGAGAAGATGGGCGGTGGAGGTCTGATGGGGTGGAGGAAAGGCATTCATAAGCACATAGAGCCAAAAGACAGCATCAAAGATGAGTGACAGGGAAAAAAAGAAAAAGAAAATCTACCTCATACATGTTTTTCAAACCTACTCAGGGCACATAAATGTATTTTTTAATAACTTCCATTGTTCTAGTGTTAGTGAGAGTATGGGGAAAAAAGAAACCTTAGACCAGCCACCATGGAAAACAACATGGAAATTTCTCAAAACAGCACAAATAGATCTACCTTATTATCTAGAATTTCACTCTTAGGTATGCACTCAAGAATTAAAAAAGAAATAACACTACAAATTCAAAGTGATATATGCACTCCTATATTCATTGCAGCACGTTTACAAGAGTGAAGTTATGGAAGCAATCTAAGTCCAATGCAGATGAGTGGATAAAGGAGATGTTGCATATATTTGCCAAAGAATACTATTCAGCTATCAAAAAGGTAAAATCTTACCATTTGTGATGATATGGATGAAACAAGATAGGATAATGCTAAGCAAAATAAATCAAAAGGAGAAAGACAAAGGCCAGAAAGATAAATACGACATAGTAGAATATACATGTATGATACATGCATGTATACTATAAAGAAACAAAGATAAAGGAATAGAGAAAACTAAACCTAAACAAAACCTTGAAACCTGACTTCAGAATGGAGGTTGCCAGAGAGGGTGGAAGGTATATGTAAGGATGGAGGGAGCCCAGCAGACTATAGTGGAGAATTGTTGATGCTTCCATGGTGAGTGTGGTGTCATAATACACACCTGAATAGCTGTGAGCCTATTCTTTTAAAATATAAATGGTGTAGTATTCCAATGGTACCTCAACAAAAAATATTTAATTAAAAAGAATAAATAAGTTCTAATTATTTACTTGCTGTAATTATTATATTCTTATGCTTATTTTTCAAGAGGTTACTAAACCAAACAAAGGAGCTATGCCCAAGCAAACTGTAGGTCTTCCACAGGGTAGCATTTATATGTCATGCTTGTTAAGCTAAATCACCAGCAGTCAGGATATGAGCATATAATCAGAACTGGACAGGAATATGTGTGAAGAAACTGCCGCATATGCTAACAAGCCATGTATCTTAACAGGGATAGATTAACTGAGAGGGAAAAGAGTGGCCATCTTCACTGCACTTCATTTTTCTAGCCAGTCTGTCAGGTTGGAAGGGCAGTGGTAGCAATAGCAGCACACAACGCTGAATTTTATCGCTGAAGAGAGACTTCTGGGAGTAGAACGAAATATCATGTTTGTATGCTTTAGGATAAATTACTGAAAGAGTCATAAATCCTGTTCTTTCTATTTTCTTATTTTTCAGACACAAAAAGATTACCTCAGAAAGACATTTAAAATCATAGAGCTTTAGTGAAGCTAAAAGTTCCCGGGAAGTTATGCCCAAGAACTGACATCACAGCATTAACCCTTATCTTTAAACTCGGGTCATTTCTGTTCTTGCATTGTCTAAATGTACCAGAAGCTTCTTTTCTTTTCTTTAAAGATTTAGACTTTTTAAAAGAATTTTACAAGTTCAAAGCACAGTGTACTGCAACTCTGCCAACTTGTGATATGTCCCACCTTCCCCTGGCCAGTGGAGACTGAGAACCTTTTAAGACAGAATGAGTTCGATATGTGAAGAGAGAATGAAAGAAAAATCCAAAGAGGCTCAGAGCAGCAGCTGCCCTTACTGAGAACTGTTGCTGGGAATTCAGCGGAGAAGGAAATGTATGTGCCGCAAATAGAAACTCCACTGAGGAGTAAAATCAAGACTGTCTGCCGTGTGAAATCCCAACCCATGTCAGTGGGAAGTAAGGCCCATGGTGAATATCCTTGGTCCTGGGGTAAGTGCAGAAGGACATAAAATTAAGAGAAACCTCAGCAAAATGGGGAACAATTTTCATGAAATGACAAGTCCTATTTGACTTAGATAGCCATTGAGAAATGGCGGTAGTCAGAAAGAATGGGTATGTGGTGAGAAAGCGATCAAGACATACATGTCAGAGAGGTGTCACATTGATTTAGACAGACTGTAATCTTTTTCCCTTTTTTAAAAAACATTGATAGAGTGGATAGTTTGATATCCACTCTGAAACTATCAATTTAACAGCCACTGAAGCACGGAGTAACGAGATGTCAGAGTTTTCCAGTCAGCCTTCAGGCTTGTTGAAAGTTCTACCCATGAAAGAACAGGAAATTGGAGGGAGGAAGGGACAGATAGATGTTTTTTAAAGGAACACAAAGAAGACAGATGGGATTGATCTTTTGTAAGGGAAGAAAGTCTAAGACAAGGAATACAAAGTCTGGTTTGTTCCAAACCACAATTAAAGGAGGTGCTAGTCAGGATGACATTTGAGGGAACAAAAACTTATATTTATTACCCTTTTAGCTGAACATGCTATTTTTTTACGTGTAACTATACTACTTAGGTTTTATTTGGGATTTAGAATACTAAAATGCTATAGAAGCTGCTCTTCAGACCAGAAAGTCATAGACAGTTGTTACAAAGTAGGTTAAATAGGTCCTGGATAATTCTAGAAAAGGCTCTGAAGCAAAACTTGCTCTTTCTACAACCACACTCCCCTCATTGTCATGTGGAAATTCTCCAATAGGGCTGATGCTATAATCTGGCTTTGAAGACTCTGCCCCTAACGGAGCTCTGGCCACTGGGTTATAATCACAAGGAATGCTGACAAAGAGGAAGGGAACTCTCAAAGAAATACCCTGCATACATGAAGCAAAATTGCCCCAGAAAAATGGTCCTTAATGACCAACAGATAGCAACAGTCTCAGCAGGCTAAGGTGTGGCTGAGGCACCAAAACAACTCATAATTCTGTCACTTCTTTAGTGGTAAATAGAACCACCTTCAAGCAGTTTAACAAATGTTTTTTTTTTTCATATTTCCTCCCCATTTCCAGTAACCTAACAGAAGGAAACAGGTGACACTAAGAGCACTATTTGAGCCACTTAAAAATGAATCCCTATCACTGTGGACGCTTGCCATTCTTTAGAATCTTCAAATCACCATTTTATTCCTGGATAGTTTATGCCCTCACTTTTACCTGAGGCCTCATCTTCTGTTCTCTACTTGCCTGATTATATTTGTTTCCTTAATCCACTGATGCCTATTTCCAGACTGCTTATCTTTCCCACTTGCCATCCTTCAAGGTACATGTAGGTCCGTGGTTATGATCTGACCACATCATTCAAGGAAGACTACATGCCTGGGTCTTATGGCCTGTGTCAGTCTTCCATGTGACTCCTTCTGGTCTTAATCCTAGTGGGACTTCTAGAACCATCACTGCCTGGCCTCCCCATCTTCCTATAACTCTTGCCCTTTTCCCCATAACATGCCACTGAACTCAGCCATAGAGTCATCATACCACCTTCTCAATGGCCATGCTTACCTTCAGTCAGCTGAATTATCTCAGAGTCAAACATACTGTCTTTGAAAAGCATCTTTCATTAACAAATCTGTAAGCCACTTCTGCTTTAAGAAAGAAATAAGGGTCCTGGGAAAGGCACAGGACCTATAGGTCAGAGAAAAGGAAATAGACTGCTTGTCTGGGACCTGTGTATCAGCAGCAGCCAGAATCAGGTAGGGTCTACAATCAGTCAGTGTTCTTCAGTGCATCACGGCCTGCAGGACTGAAAACCAGAAGGAATAGCCTTCTGGTTAATAAACCTGATACATTAACTGTGTTGGGATCTCAAGGAATAAGAGATTATTTCCACATTCCCACCCTGCAAGATCTTTTATATCTACATTGAAAGAAGCAGTATTTCTGGACTAATTTTAGAAGGTTATAAGGTCTTTATAAAGACTTCCTATGTTCCAATCATATAAAAAAAAAAAACCCAAAGAATATATTATTTTTGCATGTCCTCTTGGATTTACCCTGCAGTTGAGGTCCACATCCAGACATTGACTAACCTAATATCTCTAATATCTTCCTTCTGGGGGTTGAAGAGTTATGACTGCATGTATAGGATGAAGGAAGCAGGGAATCGGGTCTAGTTAAGTACTAGACTAGGAGACTCACTCTTTGAGTAATGTGCACACAGTTCAGCCAGTTGTTACTCTACACAGTAACAATTATATGTATACACACAAACACACAAATATCATACTATATCTTTCCTTTTCCCCATCTTCATTATCATTACCATGGGACAAAGATATTAAATAGGAGGAGGTAGATGCAATATATCTAGGAATATGATTCAGTAGGAATTGAGACTGACTGGGTATAGAGAAGAAGATTGGAATCTAAGGAGGCTTCTAGATTTCCAGAAAGTGGATGTTGACACTATCTATAGAGATTAAGGATACAAATGGAAAATCAGATTGGGGAAAGATAATGTAACCAATTTTGGATGCATTTAGCCTGAGAAATTAATGATCAGGTGACAATGTCTGTAGCATGTAGATTGAGAAAATGGAGGAAACATCTATCAAGGGAAGTAAAAATGCTTAGTAGTCATCAGCATAAAGATAGGAGGCAAGCCATGATAATGAATAGGATCATTCAAAGGGAATATACAGAAAGAAAGCATGATGAGGCAGGAGAGTAGGAATCACCAAAAGTATAGCATAGAAAGAAGATATATCCCAGGTATGTTCATTAGAATAATGAGAGGAACCCATATCCTAGAGTACTCAATAACAGAAGTCTGTTTCACACCCAAACCTGTTCGATACAAGTGGATGGTAGATGACCTTCAATAAGGAGCGTTAATTCCTTCCTTCTTGTGACTTGAGCAGATAGCAAGAGATTGAGGATAGAGTGCCAGACATTATATTTGAGGAGAACAAACTTAGAAGAGGCATTTATCACTTTTGCACAGAGTCAGTTTTCCTGAATTCTATTTCATGATTGTACCTATTTCCAAGGGAAACTAGAAAATGTTATCTGTATGCCCCAAAGGAAAACAGAATGCAACTGGTAATAGCCACTCATTCTCTTCTTCACAGAACTAAGAAAAAACAAAGTGGTAAGAAGAAATTTGGAAGACCAGGATTTCAAGGGTAAAGAATAGAACATTTTTGGAAAAAAAAATGTGTCTTAAAATTTTTCCTATATAAAGTTGCAATTAGTATCTCCCTATATATATGACTTCATTTGTTCAATTATTTCCTCAGAAGGGGTATACAGAAGCTCATGACTAAATTCTTTAGTTTTACAAAATGCATTTAAGTGCACTGTCAAAATGCATTTAAGTGCACTGTTCAGCCATTACCCCCTACTTGGGTTTTAAGGTTTGCCATCATATAGGTCTACAAATGATTCTAACTAATGGGTCCAATATCACCTTTCCTCAAATATCTAGTGTATCAGTTCTTTATTCTTTCACTTCTATAGCCACAATCTGCTCTAGTCATCTAGCATCAGCAGCATTGGCATCCCTCAGTTTTCTGTTGAGGATATTTTCTCAGCACCACCACTGACCTCCCCTTATTTCCATATCTGTCCACTGGGCCTCTAGAGACACTACTTCCACACTAGTAGTCTTCTGCATCTCCAGCTCTCTTAGATTTCCTTGACATTTCTGTTTCAAATAAAACCCAAATGTCATGGAAATGCAAATCAAAACCACAATGAGATACCACCTTACACCAGTAAGAACGGCCCACATTCAAAGAACAAGTAATAACAAGTGCTGGCGAGGATGTGGAGAGAAAGGAACACTCTTACATTGCTGGTGGGAGTGTAAACTGGTCCAACCTCTATGGAAAGCTGTGTGGAGGACCCTCAAATTAATGAAAACGGATCTACCATTTGA